>PVJA010001994.1:71158-114784 GCA_004027025.1 Myocastor coypus | reverse complement strand
TGGAATATAGGTACTCTGGCTCTAGAGTCTGCATTTCTTATCACTATTACCCCTTGACTATTATGGCTCAATGAGTCCTTCCACAGGAGCTACAGTGGAATTGGGTGAGAATGCAGGACTTTGATTATTTCTTACTGTCTCCTTCAATGTAGAGTCCTTATTTATCATTATCTTTTTTATATGCTTGTTAATTAAAATATGTGAAAGGATATGGAACCAATAAAAATATTAGTTTGCTATCATGCAACCAGGTAAACCTTTAAGCTCTCTCCACCTTTCTGAATATGTCTCATTATTTTTAAAGTATTACATGTGTATCATCATTTTTAAAGTATTGCAAAAGTATGCAGTTCTGTTCTGCTCAATGTGATAGATACCAGCCAAATGTGCCTATTTAAATTTAAAAAGTCCTTCTTAGTTATCCTAGCCATATTTCATATGATCATTGACATATGTTTCTAGTGGCTACTGTATTGGATAGACTATAACAGAATGTGACCAGCATTATAGCAAGTTCTGTTGGCCAGCAGTACACAGATTTAAAAAGGTAGTATTCTATTTCAAATGAGGCAACATAGTAGTTCAATGCATTTAATATTGGACTGACTTAATTTTGCTATCTTACAGAATAAATATATGCTTTCTTCTCATTTCCCCTTATTAATTTTTACTATAAAGATATGTACTTCTTTCTTTTTTTCTAATTTTCTTGTTTCAAGTCGTCCTTCATTCTGAACATGTATAAAAGCAGCTTCCAGTGCCCAATAAGTGCACCAACATCTTTGTCTGTGGGCAACAGGTTTACAGACTTGTTTCTTTCAAAAAGTGTTTCAGGGCATGTGCCCAGAATCCCAATGCTTGGGAGGCTGAAAATAGAGGATCACTCGAGTCCAATCTGTGTAGTGAGACTGTGTAGACTCTGTACAAAATACAAAAAAAAGAAAAAAAAGAAGAAAGAAAGAAAGTGTTTCTGAGTGGCAGAGTTTTCTGACATGCTCAAATTAGACAGGAAGTTCTGTACCACCACTGAATACAATTTTTTTTTTTTTTTAAATTCTGGCATGAATTTTTCTATTAGTAGTGTAGACAACACATTTAATGCATATATTAAAGATATGTGTCTTCTATTTAATAAATCACCCGATATGATTGTTAATCTGTATTGTCAAGTTGGTTGACTTGGAAGTACCATAAAGGATCAATCAATAAAACTCACTGTGGGTGGGTGATGGTGGGTCATGGAGACATGACTTTGGGATATGTATGTGATTCCTCATCCCTTTATCTCTGGTACTGCTTCCCTACTGTATGTTCTGGATACCACTAACTAAGCATCTTTTTTATGCCATGCCGATTGATTATAATGACAGACAGAGACTGAGTCTCCTAAAACAATGAAACAATTTAAACCTTACTTCTTTTCCATTGTGTATCAAGTATTATACCCCAGTAGTGCAATAACTAATACAGAAAGTTAGTAGCAAGAGTAGGGCTACTGGCCTGTAGTTACAGCTCTGTAGCTCAAGCCTTGCCTGTAAAGTGCAAGGTCCAGAGTTTGATTTCTGGTAAAAAAAAATCAAAAACAAACAAAAAAACAAACAAAAAATCCCAAGAATGAATAGGGTTGTCGCTATAGTCAGACTTGATCATATGGTTTAAAACTCTTTAGAACTAGTTTGTAGGATAAAATCTGAAAGATTCAGAGATGTGGAGCAGAAAAGCTATAGAAAGTGCTGATGAACCTTTTAGAGCTTTCAGTGATAAACAACCCACTGTTGCATGCATGCCATAGGTTCACCACCACCGCCCTAGGACGCTATAACCATAGCCTTATGGGTGATTCGTTAAGACAATCAGTTTCAGTTGGAAACAAGGGCTTCATTGACAATGAGACAGAAGGCCGTATGTGTTATATTCTGGTAAAAAGAAAACTATATTTTGTCTATGTCTTGATACTTTATGGGAAGTGAAATTAAAGATGGAGGATTAACTGATGTGGTGTCATCCCAAAACTGATGGCTATTTTTACTAGATTTATAGTGAGATTCAGAGGCAAAAATAGAGCAGGGGAATTTTGAAAAATTTAAATTTGTGCAAATAAAGAACTATGTGCAAAGTTAAAGCCAAAGTTTATCCTGTGATAGTGTGCCTTGGGATTATTTAACATACTTTTAAATACTTACAAGAGCTATCAACTCAGATAACTGCCTTGTTTCTCAGAGGAAACTTTGACATTAGTGTTGTAACAATCCCAGGGTGTCTGATACTTTAGGAAAGGGACTATTATGTTTCAGTTGCATGCAGGATAGTTAGATTTATGACCTTTTGTTTATCTTGAGATTAAATATGGATTTTAAGAAGATGTGGACCAAGCATGTTGGTGTATATCTGTGATCTCAGCTCTTGGGAGGCTGAGGCAGGAGGATCCTTGTGAGTTTCAGGCCAGACTGGGCTACAAATGAGCTTAAGGTCAGTCTGAACTGCATAGTGAGACCCTATCTTAAAGAAGTCGAAAGAAAGAAAGAAAGAAAGAAAGAAAGAAAGAAAGAAAGAAAGAAAGAAAGAAAAAAGAAAGAAAGAAAGAAAAAGAAAAGAGAAAAGAAAAGGAAAGGAAAGGAAAGGAAAAAAAAAAAAAAAAAAAAAAAAAAAAAAAAAAAAAAAAAAAAAAAAAAAAAAAAAAAAAAAAAAAAAAAAAAAAAAAAAGAAAAGAAACCCAAAGAAGTGTTTAGATATCAGTATGTTAAATGGTGGAATGTGACAGTGAAGGCATATTGTCAACTTAATTCATTTGTAAGCTGCAAAGGACATTCATAAACAACACTTCCGGGTGTCATATGTAGTTACAGAAACATGAACTTGGGGTCTGTATCTAATCTTTTAGCTTTTGTTGTCTGGCGCTGTTCCTTTCTCTGCGTATCAACTGCCATACTCTAATGATCTTCATTCCTCTGTTCCCTTAACCATGATCTTTCTCTTTTGGAGTGAGATAACAGTGGACCAAGTCTCATGAAATCATGAGCCAAATTAAATCTCTCCTCTTTTAAATTGTTGGTACTAGGGATTTAGTCCCAGCAGTGGGAAAACTCACTAATACAAGAAAGAAATCAATTTAATTTATCATCCAAAAAAGCAAAACTTCTAACAATTTCTTACATACTTCAACCGACAATATGCCCTGTCACTAGAGACAGATATTTTTTTTTTTTTTATAAATTTCTTTATTTATTTTCTTGTTTCAGAACCTTTATTTGTTTATTCACTCATTCTTATGGCTGGCTCAGCCCGCCCCAAGGGCAGGGCTGGTGCAGCATGTGGTGCCGGGGATCGAACCGCAGTCCCTGAAGCCGCCCAAGCTTTCCCAAGCAGGCGCTTTAAACCAATGAGCCATCCCGCCGGGCCCCATAGAGACAGATATTTAAAAGCAGCTTTCTAATTTTTATAGAATACAAAAACTAACATGGAATATTTACTTAAATACCACCACTGAAATACACTGAACAGAGACTGAGCATTAATTCATCTATTTATTAACAATCACGTATTTTCTACCATGAAAAGTATACTCTTTGCAGGGCTCTGTACATCTGGTGTTAGAGGCATACCTTTTAGCCTTAAGAAAAGAAGGGTCTGGTTAAGAAGATCAGTAGATAAATAAGTCAATACGCAGTGGGATATATGCTTTGATAAGAGTATTTAACTCTGATTGGTGGAGTTGAGGTAAGCAACAAATGCTGGTTAGGATATGAGGTCATGAAATCTTCTTGATCTTACATAGGGCACCCAGGGATGAGCCTTGTAGGCCACATCCATGTGGAAGCTTGTAAGTGCATGCATTTCTCAGGTGCTGAATAAGTAGTGCTGAGAGGCTAGACTAAAGCCTGAGCTGGATTAGAAGGATCTGTATAGGCTATGTGATGAAGTTTAGATTTTTTTCCAGAAAAAATGGCATACTAGTGAAGAACTTAAACATGGTAGCACCATTCACAGTCAGATTGTTATTTTAGAACTCATACAATGTCACCTACTGAATCAGAGTTAGGAGAAGAGTTTATTGTGGTAACCCAGTGAAGGCTGGGGAGGACTTGAATTAAGACAATGGAGGAAAACAGCAAAGAGTGGAACAGATTTAGGCAGGATGTGGGGTTTGAAATAGAAAGGTTTAGTAACATATTCAGAGGGCAATTAAGCACAGTGTGAAACCTAGGATAACTGTCAGGTTTTCATGAAAGATAACCCTGCAAGAATTTCTCCATGAGTGGAAGATTAGGTTAAATGATACCTATAGTGCCTTTATGGGCCTATGAGTCATAATTTAAAATGTTATTAACTCAAATCTATTGAGAGATTTTCCTACAAATCATAAAATGTAATAACTCTAATAACTAACATCTACATAGTGTGGTGGGCTGTCACTTTTCAAATATTAGGAAAGTAATATATATGTGTGTGTGTGTGTGTGTATATATATATATATATATATATATATATATATATATATATATATAAAACATTTTATATTGACAATGCTGCTGGACAATCATACATTTCCACTAAATGTATAAATTGATAAAAAATCTTTTGGGAAAATTTTTATATTTTGTGTCAAAATAATTATGTTCACCCTACCATGAGGCTTTATTAGAGAGCAAATGGGATGAAAGAGCTTTTGCTTTGTCAAAGAAGTGTGTACTACAGTGATACCACTGTAATAAGCCTGTAAAATACTGACCATGACCTCAATGTCGAAGAACAGAGACCAGCAAAATAGCTCAGCGGGCTAAAGGTCCTGCTTAGACAGGCTCAGGCAAGCACAGGAACTTTGGTTCAATCCCCAGCACCACATACTATACCAGCCCTGCCCCAACAGTGGGCTGAGCTAGCCACAGAGTCTGGGCGTAGTGGCGCACACCTATAATCCCAGTACTGGGAAGGCTGAAAATAGGAGGGTCACTATGAGTCTGAGCTGGGTAGTGGGAGCTGTAACTACCGAAGACATTTTTTTAAAAAGTCCAAGAACAGAAAGAGTACATAAAATAGAGTACATTAATTTCATGAAAGATGGGTAGTTGAAAAAATGATGACTGATGACAATCACAAGGAACTATGTCTGTTAATGCTTAAAGTATACATTCTGTTCAAAGCTGAGTGTTCCTCTTGTGTTTACCTTACAATATCTTGGAAGAAGACTGATACAATTGCTCAGCAGTAACCAAACTCAAATAGTGTGTGAACATTTATAATAGCCAATAATTGTGGGTTCACGTGAATAAAGCCTAAAATCAATCATAATGTTTTTAGGGCAAGAAAGGTAACATTATTCAATATTTTCCTTTAAAAGTTTTTCTTTATGTTTTTATTCTGTGATGCTGTGATGATATTTTAGCAATTAAAAATAGAAAAAAAAAGTTTTATTTTGGTCTCAAAATTGTATTGTTTTGATCTTCAGCTTTTCCACAAGATTGTTGTTATTATCTTTCCCAATTTAGAAGAGTTAGAAATTTAATAATAGAACACATGTGCAGTGCTTCTAGTACTGCACTCTACTTTTTAAAAATTCATTCAGCACGAATTTCACCAAAGCCCACCTACACTTTTGAATCTTTTTAATTTTTTGCAGCTGTATCCTATAGAGTGCCATGGTATCCATGCAAAAATAAATTGAATCCTAGCCATTCTAAAAAAAAAAAAAGAAGTATTTCCTGTGTGCTTTATGAAGGATGAACTAAGTGCGTCTTGGTAGTTTTTCATGCTTCATAACAAATGGGAAATAGGAAGACGAAGGCCCTGCTGCTGGAGCCTTGCTCTCTGGCGGGCATTCTCCTCGAAGCTGCCGAGCTCCTTCTTTTTCTTCTCCAGTGGCTGCGCTGCTTCCCTTGCCTGCTTCTCTCTATGCACATACTTTGCTCACACAGGGTCCTGCTCTCCCAGTGCCACAGGCAGTCACTGCAGGACTATTTTCCTGAAATGCAGTGCAGTAGGATTTATTCGGTTATGGGTTTGGTCCTTTTTTTCTCTTGTTACAGTTCATAAATAAATTTTCAACCCCAAGGGATTCTCGTGTTCATTAATTTCCTTTGCATAATGCTATGCCCAATAGAGCCTGATAAAATCCTGATTCTATGGACATCATCAATATCTGAAAAAGATTAGATATTTTTCTAAAAAGGAAGCTAAGGGAGCAAGAAGGAAAGAAAGAAGAAAAAATAAAAAGAAATATCATCTTTGTAAGGATTATACATAGGAGCTAGTGGAGGGTAAAGATACATAGGAGCTAGTGGAGGGTAAAGAAATCTTATCAGAAGTAGACAGTGTGACAGCCTGAGTTCATGTAAGTCCCTATCTCTGTGATACCCATGAGACCTAGCAGGAATAGAAAGGTTAATCCTGTTGTGAATGATACGACGAAGGGAAAGAATTGAACACTTTTTTGAATTACATGATCCCAATTTTATGCCCAAGTAGTGTTATCAAATTCCTGAGATTTACAGTGAATATTTATTACTTGGTATTGAAATGAAGGTAAGCCTGATGCATTCAACCCTTTAACTTTTTCCTTCATGTAGACCCCACTCTTTCTGAAAAATCCTAATCTCGCTGCTGCTCACCCTGCCTGCTCAGGGCTCAGCATGAGACGTTCTTCCTTCTTGCTGATGTTTGATTTTCCTTTCACCCACGTCAGCACTACGAGGACAGAGGCCTCTTCATCCACTGTGTAGGGCACAGGCAGGTAGCCCATTTGCCAATGAGAAAGAAACCGCTGAAAATCTTTTCTGGAGAACTGTGAGATATTTAATGCCCACATTTAGGTATTTAATGCCTAAATGAATGCAATATACTAAAAATATGTAGATATGATCAAATCATGCATTAATGAAATCTATAGTTTCATTTCTCCTATAAGTTTTAATCTGGGTGAATTAGGTTCAGTTTTGCCAAAAAGTTCTCTCAGACCTCTTGATTGCCGTCTAAGACACCCTTGCCAGACTACTTGGGAAGATTTGAACTAAAGCCTTTGGAGTCTTTCTCCACAATTCCTTCTTCCTTGAAATACTGAACACCTGTCAAGTTAGAACATCATGTGCCTGTCAGGTGGAATCTGAGAACAGCTGCCCAAGGCACAGTATGGCACACGCCCACGCTGGGTGCCCTGTGCTCCATTCTGCTGGCATTTGCCATAGATCTTCATCTCTTGGTGATTCTCAAAATGCTTAAATAAGATTATTTGGGGAGTAGTCATCTTTATATGAGAAACCCATTTTCTTTATTATAAGCACAAAGATAGTATTATATTGAAACTAGGATCCTGATCAAGTATCAGTTGTGGTTTTGCTTTAGTACCAGATCTTTTGTGCCACTAAAGCCAATTGCTATTGTGTCTGATTTTTTTTTTTTTTTTTTTTTTTAATTTGGGTAGCAAACAACTTACAAACAGGTGAGTACTGGCTTATGTGAAAAGCTGGGACAATATGGATTCCCCTGTCATTCTTACTCCAATCAATGTATCTCACTCTCGGAGCTGTGTTCCTAAGGTGAGACAAGCATCTATTCTACCGCTAAAATGAGAATCAGTGTAAGCTGATCAGGCATAGGCACAAAGTTACAGATAGCTTTTGACGAGATATCCACTTATAGAAAGCATTAGCTAATGTGTAGAATTAAAACCATATTTCTATCTCCATTCTACTTTGGAAATTTTGATATCTAAGAACAATTGTTTGCAACTACTAGCTGTTTTTCTGTTATTTACCCCTATTTCTTCTGATTTCTTTTTTTTACTTTTTGTGTGTTTATTTATTTATTTTTATAGCCGGCTCAGCCTGCCCTGAGGGCAGGGCTGGCACAGCATGTGGTGCCGGGGATTGAACTGGGTCTCTGCAGCTGCCTAAGCTTTCCTAAGCAGGCGCTTTAGACCACTGAGCCATCCTGCCAGGCCCCGTATTTACCTCTATTTTTATATGCTCTGTTGTGCCTGTATTTCTAGATTTGTCACCCTAGTAGGATGACTTAGTTTTCCACAATACAGTTTTCACTCTGTTATGGTTTGTATATAGGGGTACCCCCCGACCCCCAAAAGCCTCATGCAGTCATGGGGTGGCTTCTGGTGCTTGTGATTAATTATTGTGGGTGCGGATGCTGCACCTTCCCTGGGGCAGGTAATGTGTATTAGAATGTAAGGAGGGCTAGAGGCTGGCTAGCTGCCTTTCTCTGCTCTTGCCATGAAAGGTTGCTCTCTGCCTTGCGCCACTTTGCCTTGGAGCCAAACTGAGTATGGACGGAGTCCTCCAGTAACTATGAGCTAAATAAACCTTTCCTTCCTTCATTTTGAGTGTCAGGTGTCTGTCCCAGAAATGGGAGAAGAGTAGCTGAGACACACACATATGTACATATTAACACAATACATTTCCGTTTCGCCAAAACTCCCAATAAGATTATGTCACAATTTCAGTTTCATTAATATCCAATGGTTATATTATCATGGTTCTACACAATATGTCACAATTGATGTAGATAGTATACTAATCTAAAACCTCCATTTGTATACAATTTATTAGTGTAATTAATAATTTATCATAGGCTTGAACTTCTATATGTAATTATTAATTTATCCTTGAACTGTATCAGGACTGTATATATTTTTTTCATTATATATAAACATATAAAACCACCATCCATATATTTTCTCTTGAATATATTTCCAGAGCCTTCCATCCTCCCTGTGCTCTGGACTGCGTGATCTGTAGGCCATTTCCACAGCTGTTGAGTCTATCCTTCTCTCAGCATGTTGGCAAACTCACTTGCCATTTCTGGGATGGATTCCTGGTGACCTGACTGAGGATTTTCTTTCTTGTTTAGTTCATATACATCTTTCAGAAGCTTCTGAAGCAGGATATACAAAAGTAATTTTTTTTGAGGTTTCTGTGCATCTGAAATCCATTCATTCTACCCACATGGTTTACAGTTTAGCTGGTTTTCTGTTGCTCTAGAATAAAGCTCATCTTTCTTTATAATTTTTAAGGCATCTCTCCATTCTTTTTCTGAGTAGAAGGGTTGCTATTGAGAGTCCTGAAGCTGCTCTGAGTCCCAGTTCCTTTTCTGTAACCTGCTGTTAATCCCAGGCGCTTTGAAATGTGCTAATATTCCTTCATGTGGACTTGGCAGTCCTCTTCCTTGCTTCTTCTTTTCCCCTGCATTGGATATGTAATTTCTATCTAAAGTCTCATGTTTTTCAGTTCTAGGAATATGTATGTTTTATTTCCTTGGTAAAGACCTCCTTTTCTTTTTCTTTCTCTCTCTCTCCCTCTCTCTCTCTCTTTCTTCTTTCTTTCTTCTCTCTTTCTTTCTTTCTTTTTTTTCTTTTCAACCTTCTCATGTATTACTTGTTGGTATATTCCTCTCTGCCATCATTTTTAGTTTCTAGTTCTGTGAATGTTCTTTTTGTTTGGTTTTTGCTTTAGTCCTTCCATTCTTATTGCATGAGCGTGCTTTTCCTCTCTGAGGATATTAATACTCTTGTAGTCATCTTCTGCTTGCCTTTTCCTTCTGCATTCTCCGAATTTCTTTCTCCTGTGTGTTTCAGTGTCTGACTTTTCACAGCAGAGGCCCTTCTGTAACGTCTGCTGTGACATTCAGACCAACATGCTGATGTGTCCTGTGGAGCTGTGTTGGAGGAAAGGGCAGAGATCACTAAAATATGGGCTTTTCTTCGGCCTGATTCAGTAGATCTACTCACTTGGCTGGGAAAATCCACATGAATATGAGAATGTTCTTACACTTGGCATAGTTTCTCCAGAGCAGACTCATCTGATTCCTTGTAAGCCAGAGGTATAAGGTAGATGACAGCAATGTGGACACTAAACAAGGAAGGCTGACCACGTGTTTCCAATTCAGTGTGGCATCCACTTTCAACAAAGTTGAAACATCCTCAACTATGTCTGAAGATGCTTTCAAATGTTTAGAAACATGCTTTCTAAAGAGTGATGCCAGGATCAGAGGCTACATTAAGTTTTCTCAACCAAATCAGTATTCAGTCCTACTTTGTAGAATCTCTACTACCTCCACTACTGGACCTCCCTAGTGTTAGGTGGAACAACTGCTTTGTTACTGTTGTGGAAGCCATACAGTGTGGGCTCTTGTGTCAGCTTTTTCTAGTTTGATAAGTCAGTTACAAGTTATTTATATCCACTTTTCAGTTTTCAAGTCATTGATGACATTGATCTCATTTTCTGCACTATCTTTATCCTTGAAAATTTAATTACAGATTGGGAAGAAGCATAGATAGGTCTTATCTCAGGCACTAAAACACACTAGCATGAACTAGATGGCTTAAACAGAAAAACGTTTTTCTCACTGTTCCAAAGACTTGAAGTCCAAGATCTGGGTGACAGTACAGCACGGTTCTTGACGTGGACTTCTTTTTCTGGCCTGCAGATGACTGATTCTTCTGTGTCCTCATGCTATGGAGGATAAAAGAGATTTGTTCTCTTCCTATTCTTATAATGATCCTCAGCCCCTCTGAAGCCATCCTCATGGCTTTATCTAAACCTATCTTTTTAAGTCCTCACTTCCATATATCATTGTACTGAGGGTGAAGGACTGAACACAAACTTTAGGAGGATAAAACTATTCAGTCCATAACGTGGATCTATTTATATGCTCCACACTATGTAACATTTTGTTGTTGTTGTTCATTTTTCTGTTGTCATTCTGCTAAGGAAACTCAGGTAATGTAACAGATATAATTGGAAAGATTCCATACAAGATGACTTGTACCATTTTCAGAGTTTTGAAAGGGCACGGGGTAGAATAAAAAAGAAAAGAAGTGGAGAGTGGGATTCGACAAATAAATGGGGAAAATTGAAAGATGAATTAAAGGGCTAAGGACCATCATTGAAGAGTAAAATGAAAGTCGTTAATGGAAAAATGAGATTGTAGACTACCCCTCATGCTCATTGCATTTTTATTGAACTGAAAAGGAACTATAATGCCCAGATCGGATCCCTAGCACTTGACTGAGGGTCTAAAACTTTTGGGCATAGTGGAATATGTTTAGAATCCCATCATTCAGCAGTGCTGATATAAGCTGATTACAAGTTCAAGCCCAGACTGGGGAATTTAACAGCTTTGTCTGCAATGCACAAAAGGAGCAGGGACTGAAGCTCAGTGTGAAGGCCTTGGATTCAATTTTTAGTACCACAAATAATAATATACAATGATTAATAATAACAGTTTTAAATTTCTTAGTTATGCTCAGACTCATGATGTAAGAATTCATAAATTTCTTGACATAATTCACAATACTCATATGAAACAGTATATTGATTATTTATGGAAACACAAAATATTGAAGATCAAAGGAATTTTGAAGTCGTCAGTTAAGAGCTCTTTTTCTACAGAAGAAGAAACTTGTAGAATGGTTACATTTTTTTGCCCAGATCATGCAAAGGTAGTTTGGACACATTCTAATGTAGAGATGAGAAAATGATATTTTGTCATGAGTGAACTTGTTCTAATGATAAAATTTTGTGCTGCTGTTGTTTCATTTAGATTGTGGGATTTTTTCCTCCACAGCTGAGCTGCTTTTCATTTATAGATATTCACATGCTATATAGGGCTGAATTATAAAGCATTTGTAAGGAGAATAAATTTTATCTGAGAGTCACTGCACAAATGGAAATTGTAGGAATTATATCATGGAAATTTATGTGGTAGAAAATTGTTATCTTTCTGTTATTTGCAGTTCTGATCAGTTTTCATTTTTTGTGTTTGGAAGATGTGGTAATGCTGAATGCTTTATATGCTTTTCTATCAGCAACCTTAGATAAATGATATAACTTAACGCAACATTTCATAACATACTTGCTTTTTATTTTTATAACACCAAGAATATAGAAATTCTTGATTTCAGTTTACACTCTTTGTCAGTGAATTCCTAAATGATGTGATTCTGACATGACTTACATATTTTCAGAAGTTACAATAGAAAAACATTTTTTAAAAAATCTGTTATGTTTTGGTATGTATAACATAAATATTATTAAATAAATAATATCTATCAAAATAAAAAACAAATATTAAATAACTCCAATAATATTGATTAAAATAAATAAAGCAATGCAGATGGCTGTTTTATTGCTGGTAATTACAATTTATTGGACACAGCTGAAATCCTTGGCTATTAGGATTCATGCGTTATTAGGTCCCCTTTAGGCGGCCATTTAGTTTTCTTTTCTTCTCTGTGGTACTTCTGCCTCAAGATGAGTCAATATTTCCTATTGTGGAAAAAGCAAAGTTCAACCTCCTTTTATATATAAATGAAAGGTGTTTTGTTAGAATATATTTACATTTATTAGCTGCAAATCATATTTTCATGAAAAATAGGACACATGTCTCTAAACTGATAGATTTATTAGAAATAGAGTATTGCCAGTTTCTGAGTATATCATTTCAAAGCTCACTTCAGAAGTGTTTTCTGACTTGGTGACCCTGTGCACACCTGTTTTACGTTGCTCTGACTGCATGGTTCTGTGGTTGTCTGCACAATCCAATAAATCTTAGCTCCTGGGGGCTGGGGAGATAGCTCTGTGGCATAAGTGCCTGCCTGGCAAGTTTAAGGTCTTGAGTTCAAACCCCAGTTCCACAAAACAAACAAACAAAACAACAACAACAACATCAACAACAAAAAACTTAGCTCCTGAATTTTACTTCTGGGGGTTCTCCACCCCATGTATAGCTTGTATTATAGCATTTCTTATATTACACAGTAGTAATTGGTTTCTTTACTTACTAGGTTGTTGTTCTCTATAAGCACTTAAAACTAGGGACTGTGGTATCTTGTTCATTTCCTAATTTCAGACTCCAAGAGAATGCTCAGTATGTAGTTGAGAGTTAAAGTAATTCTCCATGAGTGATGATGTCAAGCATGCCTGAGATTATGGGGGAAAAAAACCCTTCAGGATACTCTTGAGAGGATGATAGTAAATGAAGTTTCTATACAACTTGAACCAGACCTAAACTATATTTCCCAAAGTTTATATTCTGGTTATACCACATTACTTGCTGATGTTATATTTAACAAAGTATATTGAGATTAAAGGATTAATGGGGTCATTATTGAGGGATAATAGCAAAGTATAGTGGATATACTTGTCTATTCACATTAGACTCATGAAGTTGGCACTTAAATTCTTTCTGAGCTGAGTGGCCTCGGGATACTTTCTTCAATGCAAAATGTTTATAACTACCCATAGCATAGGGGCATTGTAAGGTTGAAATTATATATTAAATTATAGTGAGCTAGTCTTTTCTATTTAAATAGGTTGCTAATTTTATATATTGCAAAAACAGATCTTTCATTAATGGAAAAGTCAATTTCATTTGTATTAGAGAAGTTCTCTTGAATATTAAACTACTATGTATTATCTATATTGAATATAATATAATCCAAAATGTATCTGAAAGTGTCTTCATGGACAAAATGTAAGATGGTTTGCTAGATATAGATTGCTTTAAATAAAACATAGTTTTAGATAAAACATTCTATTAGCTGTTCTCTTTTCAGACATTATTTGAACCCAAGAAGTAAAATATATAATTATACTTTCAAATTCTTTATGTCACACATATCTGTACTAAATCCTCCTATGGAACATGATAGAGAAATGCTTGCAGCCATTGGGTTTATTTGAAAGGTAGAATTTTGTGCCTGATTTGCTATCTGAAGTCTGTTTCTTAATTGGGTCACTGCTGTACATTGTTCATTGTATAAGCTTTACTCCAAAAGACTATTTGGCTAAAACATAATACTCATTATGCTGTTCATTCCTCTACTTTGAATGCCTACTGAAATGCTACTTTAAGCAAAGACCACTGATTAAAGGTCACCACAAAAATTTAGGTAATGGTATATATATGTAGGCGAAGTTATTGCTTGGAGCCTAATTTCTGTTAGGCTCATGGTTTGCAATCAGTGACAGAGTTGGTAAGATACTCTTTAAAGTATCCTATGAGAAGTAGGCATTTGGAAGTGACACTACATTCTACACACATATGATGTAGAAGAAAAACTAGTTTGTTTTTTGCTTAATGAAGGCAATTTTAAGACATCAATGTGCATACCGCTTTATTAAATTACACCAAGCCTGAAATAAGGGCTTCTCATTTCTTTATTTATTATACAGTTAATGAATGCCCAGAAGTATTATGATTCACTAGCCCATAGTTAAATACTGAGATTTGAGTTGTGCACTCAGGAGAATTTGTCTTTTACTAATTAGTGTCATCCTTGTCTAAAGGTGTTTGACAAATAGTAATGTACACAGGACATTATGTAGAACAATTGAAGAAGGATAGATAACAATGAAGTTCCATTCTCCCTGCTTAGATCCCTCAGTTGATGAATTTATAAATGGACTTATTCTTCATACAAAGTCAAATTTCTTTCCCCCCTTTTCAGCCCAAAATGCATAAAAACTTATCTTTGATTCACTTCTGTCCTGGGTATCATAATTTCCACAGGCATGATCTGGGGAAGATGAACTTTTTCTTCACTCTGAGGTTGCTCAGATTGAGCTTTTGGAGTTCTTGTTGTATTGTGTATACAGGAATGTGAACCTACTTTGAAATGTTTAAATAAATAAATAAATAACTTAAATCATTATCAAAGTATAGTTGTATATACAACATTAATAAAATACATTTAAACTTAGTTAAGGACTTCTTATTGGTTCCCTCTACAAAACATCTGTTTGTTGTTCACTTGTCCAGGTTCCCCTACACTGGGTGGGCTGCTCTCTGGATTTGTGTCTTTCTACTTCATCTCTTTCCTCTTCTCTTCCTTCCCTCTAGATGTTTCTCTTTTTACTCTCTTTCCTCTCAGGTTTTTTGCTTTTATTTTTCTTGTTTTTAAAGTTCCTTCTCTGCATCTTTTTCAGAGACTGTGCCCATATCTCCAGATGTTTCCAGTCACAGGGTTAGGATGCGTTTTATTATTTTTATTAAGGAATACCATTGAGACAGTTTCAAAACACATTAGTAGGACAGCCACAATAATTGATACAATGCATATTGTTGTCTTCATAGTAATTGTTCAGAATACAAGATGCAGACATGCTAACTTTTTCTGAACACTATTAGTACAAATATTTCTTCTCACTGAGCTAAGAGAAAGTAGTTGTATACGTAGAGCAATATTCCATACCAGTAGTGGCTTATTGGCAGACCTGAACTGGCAATATCGGAAGCTGTTGACTTGAGCCTTTTACAGCTCAGCATACTAATCTGGCTTTACTTTTTATGCCTTGTGGTTAAACTTCTCTTCTGCATAGTTAAGTCCAAGTTAAAGCAAGAGCTATATAACAAAACATGTAATTTTTGTATCTGACAAGGTCAGATTTACTTCCAAGGGTTAGAATTTTAAAACAATTTTAACTACTTTGATTTCTTTGAGAGGAAACACATTGGTGAATGCTGTCTAACTCCTTCATAACAACCCATTTGGGAAGTCTTAACGTTTGGATGGGAATCAGAAGAACAGGGAAACCACACAACTTAGGAACTACCAGAGAGCTAGTAAGGGAAGGACCACACCACTTTGGAGTTAGAAGTTGGATCCGGGGGGGGGGGGGCGGCAGAATTGTTATTGCCACAGCACTCTTCCTCTGAGAAGAGCTTGACTTTAGTTGCGGTTGTTAGAGAACTCGGGGTGTTTCCTGACCTCATAAAGTTGAGTTGGCACAGTGCATCTTCAGGGCATCAGCCTCTCTCCAGGTTTAGGTACAGAGGCAGGCAGGAGAGGGGTCCTCTGTGCCAATGGTTTCTATAGTGGATCCTTCACACTCCCCGATACGCAAGAGGCATGTAAGCGTTGTGCAGGGTACAAATGTTTTCTGCACGAGGGATTTTATTTGCACATTCCCTAGCTTCTTAGAGTCCCTGTAAGTCTGCCTGGCATTTGATAGAAGAAAAAGTATGAAATACTTCAGAACAAAAGTGAAAGAGAAAATAAACACATAATTAAGTGTGATTTTACTCTTTTAATCTATGTTTGTAAAGATGACACTTCTGCTTCACAGTGATGAGTGAGATAAATCTTCTTATATAAAGTGTATTTTGAGCTGACAAAGCGATACAACTTCCTATGTTGTGCACTTTCCTGTTAATTCCCACTTGTACATCACATGAGGAAGTGAAAATATTGTTACATGAGGTGTTATTACACTTATTTGAACTTAGAACAAATTTTACTCAACCACTGCTAAAGAGCCACTGCATTAGTTCAAATTGTTATTTTTCTTATATGTCCAGAAAGGTGGAAAGAAGTGACACCAAAATGGAGAGTTTCTGCGCTTTCATTGCATTTAAAATGTGATTATTTCATTTTGCTCCATTGCTTTTATCTGAAGGTGTAAACATAAGAAATAATTAAGTAATTGAGGGACTTCATCCTTTTCTATTAGATTAAAATGGTCAATATAAGCAATTCTGGTCAGCCTAAAGTGCTAGCCAATCATTTTCAGCCAACAGTTTAATTATTCTCTTTGACAACAGATAAAGTGGTAACTGTGTGAATGTGTATGCACACCTAAAGTAAAGCCTGTCACATAGATCTAGAATGATAAATGCACCCAGAAACATGGTCACATTTACAAAGGAGGTAGTTTTATGGAACTTGTGAGCTAATGTGAAACACTGATAATAGTCATGTTTTTTAAAAATTGCATTTAGTATTCTATATCCAGCTTTGTAAGTAATTTCATCCTAATAAGTTAATCGTCGATTTCTTTCACAGGTGGAACTTGGTACTGTGGAATTGATTTTGTCTAATTTTCCTCCTGCTACATTAACAGAGATTTTTGTCTTAAAAATAAGCAATAACTGAAACCAAAATTCTTTTTTTTAATGAGAAGAATAGATTTATTAGGGAAAAGAAAACTCCTGTCTGGCAGAGGAACAGGAGAGGGTTCCCAAGTGGGTTGTCACCCCTGAAACCAAAATTATTTCTTCGTTTATTTGTTTTAATGAAACTTCTTTGTTGAAATACCAGGAGTTTTATGGTTCTAATTCTCTTACTTGTGTAGTTCACAATTCTGATTTTGTACTATTCCTAGAAATTGTCTTTTTTTGTGTAATAAATCTCCTTGTAAAAAGAGACTAACATTGAACAACAAAATTCCTTAATTATTTGTCTTATGCTATCATTTCACATGTTTAATATCATTATTTCTTTACAAATTTAAGTCCATCATACTGAGAATCCCTATTCAACAGACTTGGTCAGTGAGAAACCTGCTGTCCCCAACACTGAGACAGTTCTAAGCTGGAAGTGCTCTGCTCCCATCCCCTTGAGAGTTGCTCTGACTGCAAAGAGCTTCCATATTCATGGCTACTTTCTCTCCTTTCAAAGATGGCCCATACAGTGACAGCAGTAGTCAGGGTTCTTCAGAGAAACAGTGCAAACCACAAGGTGTGTATACATATATATGAAGAGATTGATGATAAGAAGTAACATGTGTGGCTAGGGATTCTGACAAGTCCCCTGATTGACCATTTGTGAACTGGAAAGCCAGGAGAGCCTGCAGTACCATATTAATGCCTGATAACCAGAAGAACTGAGGATAGGAGATCACTGTCTAGTTCAGGTAGACGGATCAAGTTGATACGCAGCCTTACTCTGCATTTTTGGTTGTTGTTCCATTCTAGCCTTCCTTAGATGGAGTGATGCCAGCTAACAGTAGGGAGGACCATCTGCTTTACTCAATTTAAAGCACTAGTATTTTCTAGAAACAGCCTTATAGACCTACCAGAAATAATGTGTAACCAGCTGTCTGGGAAGCCTGTGGCCTAGTCCAGTAGACTCATAAAATTAATCACACTGAATGGAATGGAAATGTATGCCGGGCCTTTGTGGCCTGCTTCAAAGCAACTCTGAGGGCTACGCTGGTCTCAAAAGTCCCTGTGGTGCTGGGTCCTGCCACGGGGTGTAACCCAGTTGAACTTCCTCTCTGCCTAATCCTGATTCTTCTTGAACCTCTTCACTGTAGATGTCAAGGGTAAATCTCATGCTCCTCCAGTTCTTTCCAAGGATTTGTTCTTGGTGAGCCCAATGTAAAATACTGTTAGCTTAGCACTTTAGGATTCTTGATTTTAATAACAGTCTGCAAATGCTTAAGTGAAATGTGTTGTTTCCACAAAAACTTTTGCTTAATTGTTTAATGCTTCTTACTATTATTTTACTATTTTAAAGAGTTAAATACTAAACTCCATTCCAAATCTTAGAAATATTGATGAGTTCCCATTGAAAGATTTGGGTTCTAGGGATACGAGTTTAGGGATCAATAAATGAATGTAAATAAGTTTACTTATTTTCTCATTTTAAAATTATCCTCATCAAATGCAATAATTTCATTTATTAGCATGAACCAGTGAACAAATACTACTCAGAATTCAAGATGCTTCAGAATTTTTGCAAAGAACTACAAAGGGTTTAAGAAGGAGATCTGTTGAAAATCCCGTATCTTTAGTCTAAAGATCAACTGCCTCCCAGCAACAATCTGGGAGGATGCACATCTGGTTATTACTGTCATTGTTATTAACAGTAATAATAATTGCCACATTTGTCTAAAACTTTAGTCTTTTTAATTGGATTTTTATAAGATCCCTTGGAGACATTATGAACCTTTTCATAGAGATTAGAAAATGAGAAATGCGAGGCTTGTTTGAGGTCACACTGTACCCACCCTCAGGACTCCTGACTCTGAGTCTGACCATTCCCCCACTCTGCTCTCTCTTGGCACTAGCAAATCAACACATACAACATATTCCAGCCTGGGATGTTGGCTTATTCCCTTGTGAATCTCAGTTTTATACAGAGCTAAAAATTCTGAGATGACATTGTTTACAAATCTTCCCTTGTATCATCCATAACAAAAATTATAATGTCATTCTACAGCTGAATACAACAAGGCCGGGGCAGTATTCTAATTCATGGCATAATAAAAACCATATGGCAGACAGAACCTACAGTGGCAAGTGCCCCTGACTTGTCGGAGTTCATTTAAAAATTTTCTTTTAGTGACACTTATTTTAAGATATACCTGCAGTCCATTGTTTGTTATGCTTGACTGAAAGGTCGGTGAAAGCAGAACAGTCTCATTTCCATTTCTCTAGCCTAGCAGAAGCTATCACAAGTCTTGCAGTTATTCCAACAATATTTGTTAAAATCTCTCTGTACTAAGCACAGCGCTAGTACTGCAAGTACAGCAGTAAATGAGAAAAACAAGGTCCAGTGGTCGTAGAGTTTGAGTGGATAAGGAAAACAGGGAAAAGGAAAAAAGAATAAACACAACAATACAAAAATACAATTATTGGGGCTGCTGCAGTGCAAAAGGGAAGTCGAAGAGAAACCTTAGAAAATTATTCTGAGGGCAAGTATTCATAGAAGTGACTTGAAAGTTTTCAGGGTTGACCATGTATAGACAGAAACAGTTTAAGCCACTTCTTAAACTATAATCCACATGAGTCCTAAGTATCATAATTAAGTTCTTACTGCTCAGTACAAGTACTGTATTTATGTAGTTGTCAATTAGATTTACAAGGGACAGCCTGCTGGGTTTTTCAAATGAGTCTTTAAAGTTTCTTTATCTTATTCATGAAGCATTTACAGCCAGGAAACCACTAAGCAGTCCATAGTCAATTATGGGTATGCAAGATGATAAAACAAATCTAAATTTAGAATTGGATAGCTATGGCTTTGAACTTCTGTTCCAGCCTCTCACAAAGTGGCTTCACCCTGTTCTGTTTCCTCTCCAGAAAGCACTGCTGCTACCAGCGTTAGCATGCTGCTGCTAGATGTGAGAAGAGTGCCATTGTAGAAGTTGAGCGTGTGAAGAATTATAGCTTATGTTCAAGTATACATAGTGTCCCAGTCAGAATGTGATCTTTAATTATTGGTAAATAATCAAAAGGAGAAAAACTGCACAGACAGAAACCAAACAAGGAAATTTTGGAAAACAATCCATTATAAATTCTTCCATCAGTATTTTTTCCCTAAGTGCTAAGCTTTAAAAATTGATCTTGTGGGGCCCGTCAGGATGGCTCAGTCGTCTAAAGTGCCTGCAGGCGGCTGCAGGGACTGCAGTTCGATCCCCATGCTGCGCCAGTCCTGCTGTCAAGGCAGGCTGAGCCGGCCATAAAAATAAATAAATAAACAAACAAAAGTTCTAAAATTAAAAAAATAATAAAAAATAAATAAAAATTGATCTTGGGAAAAGTAACAAAGTTAGTTTCACTTGAACTATATACAATAACCTTGCAGAGAAGAATATGGAAAATAAATGCAATGGATAAATTCTTTGATGAAGCCTAGCTTCTCTGCTTCTCACCTACTCCATGAATTTCAATCAAGACAGTTTATTTAAGAGGTCAAATAATAGACGTTATGAATCACATGGAAGACATATTTCGATTAGGACTGAATGTTTGAGTCTTACTGGATATTTTAGTATATATATATTTAAACTCAGGACCTTGTGCTTACCAGGTAAGTGCTTATGCCACTGAGCTATCTCTGTGGCTTTGAAACTGATTTTAACAAGGTATAATGACCCCTTATTTGTATGAAGTCACAGCACCATTTGTGAGGATGAATAATTTATTATTTATTAATACATTTTGGTATAGCTGTTATTACATCTCATATTACTATCTTTCATGGTTATCTGCTTTCACTCTCACGCATAGCTCTTCTTATGTCCACATTTTGATTGTTGTAAGACCACTGAAGACAGGCAATTTTTAAATATCTACAACTCCTGAAGCATAGTAAGTAGACGATGAGTGCTTATGAAGATATTACCTGGCTTTTTGAGGGGTGTGAAAATAGGCAGTGTGAATAATTTCAAAGTTATGCAGAGCAACTTAGTCTTCTATCTCCGGTCACTTGAGAAATAATCAGTCTAGAACTTAATAAAATACTTGGGAGGCACCGAACAGCAAGATGCCATGTGGAACATGATCTCTAAGGTATTTGTCTGTCTGAAATCAATTAATGGTGCAGTGTCTCTTTCCTGGGAAGTACAAATTGACCACTTGGCAAATATAAATTGAGGAAACTAAATAGAAAAAAGTGAACTAGATGCAGACTATGTTAAAAATCCAACCTAGCCAACTCAGCCTTTTATAAACAAAAATATCCACTCAATCTTGGTGAGTAAGTCAACAGCCGATCTAGACTTGATCACCTGTTTGCCTCATCTGAAACAGTCACAATGAAACGCTCCTCATTTTCTATTCTTTTACCTGTAGAGCCACTAGTCATTTCAGCACACTACTCAGGATATAGCACGTATTTAATGGGATGCTTAAGTAATCATGACCATTTAATTAAAAGGGCAGTCATTGGGAAACACGTTTTGCTCCCTACAGAGTGTTTAGGTTTCCGTATTGCATTTTTACCATTACCTAACTTTCGCATTCACCCAGGTTTATTTGTTGATTTATACAGACATTCTATATACTTTTCTGCATGGCTCTGAAATTTGTTATCAGGTTTTTTTTTCAGAGTGTGTGACCACTCCTTCCCAGATCCATTCACTAGCTGCCTCTCCAAAACAAGTGAAGTTTTCAGAGCTTCATCAGTCACACTGTCCTATTGTTGATTTAAATATCAATCACCTAACATATCTTCACCTGGAAAAATTGCAATTGCATTTCCCTTTTCTCTCCTTGGCTCTGACCCACTTTTCCAGTGTGATATTCCATGGGTATTTTGAAGACAACCTGCCTTGAATTAAAATCATGCTTTTCTCCTCTACATGCCTGTTCATGCTCATGTATTTGCTGCTTGTTTAATGGTATCATCACGGAAATGGTCACCAAGGCCAGATCCTTGGAGTCATACTTTCATACTTACCAGTTTCATGTTGCTTCACTGCTTACAGCAAATCAACGCAAAAATACATTGATTCTAGCTCTGAAATTCTCCCTGATCCCCTCGTGTTCCTCTCTAGCCTCAGCAGCACTGCCTGAGTCATCAGTGCCCACTGCCAATGCAGATGACTTCCTACCTCAGCTCAGAGAAAGGCCCCCTTTCTTTCCACCTTGGATTGACATCCACACCAGAAATTTCTCGTCCACTTTCCTGCCTCAAGATGCCATGCTCATATATGAGACATTTCCCCGGGTCACTCAAGGATTAATGAAGTAGAAATACTTATTGAGAAATGGAATCACTCTATTTGTAGTCTTCAGTAGCCCCTACAAGTCCATATATTCTTTAGCCCTGCCTACTTATCTCACTTATCTTGTAATTCCCTCCACTCACTCATTAATTCTACTGTCTTTTTGTCGCCTTTCACCATACTATTCTCTACCAGTTTTCACCTTTCTTTAAAATAATTTATATTTTATTAGTACATATCTGCAGTACATAATGGTTACATTTATTGTGCAGAGTTGGTAGAGGTGCACAAGACATTTTAATTCTTTTCCATCTCCTTTCCCTCCCTCCTCTATCTCCTCACTCCTGATATTTCTTGGTTCCTTTCCATTTTGCAAAAGTTCCCAGTTTCTATCCTGTATCTTTGTACATTGCTCTTTAATTATTTGCACTTTGGTTTTCCCATATAAAAGAAAACATAAAACTTTTAGGCTTGTATATCTGACTTATTTCACTTAACATTGTGGTCTCAGGGTACATCCATTTTCCTACAAGAAACTCAAATGTATTCTTCTTTATTCTTTTGACATCATCTAAATTATATTGTTTTAGGGTAGATTTTCCTCAAAATTCTTCAATCTAAATTAAATTCCTTAGGGGCCCGGGAGGATGGCTCAGTGGTCTAAAGGGCCTGCTTAGGAAAGCTTAGGCGGCTGCAGGGACCATGGTTCGATCCCCGGCACCACATGCTGCACCAGCCCTGCCCTCAGGGAAGGCTGAGCCAGCCATAAAAATAAATAAATAAACAAACAAAAGTTCTAAGACAATAAAATAAAATTAAAAAATTAAAAAAAATAATAAATTAAATTTCTTAATTTCTTCCTATAGTGTTTATCATGATTAACAATTGCATGCTTAATATTATTTGCACTAAACTTAAACAACCCAACATTTCTAAACTATGTGAAAACAGAAAAAGGTCTGTTACATTTGCTGTACCCATGTACATCACATCTACAGTCTTCACATGCTAACTAGCCAAACTTAGATATTCAATATATATTAATAAATAAATGAATAAATGACCACAACTATTAATGGTCTATCAGCAGGACAGCTAGCTATAAGGAGAAGTATGACTCAAACTATGGATTGTTAACTAATTTTATGCCTAAAGATCATACCATAAAATTAGTGAGAGTAGTTATATTAGAGATACTTTTGAGTGTTCTCAAACTTATAAGAAAAATAAGCCTTCAGGGCTCTCACTCTGTTAGGTATACATTATTACCATATACATTAAGTCTAGTCACACAGGCTGGAGACCCGTTATCAGCTACCAGACAATTCTTCTTAGATTGTTTTCTTTCTAGGAAATAAAATAAAGCTCATCATATAATTTTTCTGCTTATACCCTTTTAATGGGTTCTCATGCTTTTCAGGATAAAACACTATTTGAGGTCTTAGCCCTCCCAGGCTGCTGGAACAAATGTCCAGATAATTAAAGTTTATTTCTTATAGTTATGGAGCCTGGAAGCCCATGATGAGCAAGATGGGGCTGAATTCTGGTGAGAGCGTTCTTCCCTTTTCGTAGAGAGCTGCTGCTTTTGGTGTGTTCTAAAATGGAAGACAGTTCAAAGGAGCTCTCTGGGCTCTTTTAATAGATGAAAGCTTTCATCTCATTCATAAGGGAGACACTCACAACCTGTTCTCCTTCCTAAGTCCTCACCTCCTAATATCATTACATTAAGAGTTAAATTTATACTTATGAATATTCAGTCTACATTTGATGTGACTATAATCTCATTCTCAGTATTGGTCTCTTGTTTTTTCTAATTTCAGCCCTGGTCGGTTTCCATTATAAGCCATGACCAAGTGAAGTTCTTTCATACCTTGACCTCTACCACAAATGTTCCACAAATCCAACGCTTTTAAGTGCTTTTGTTATCCTTCCTCTGGGCTCCCATTGTGTGGTATACTGTAATTTATCATATATTCTCTGATAATTTATTTAAAGCGTATTTTCCAGACAAGGTAGTATCTCCTGAATTAGACTGTCTTCTCAGTTTCCAGCCTAATGCGTAGTATACAATGACATCCAATAACAGATGAATGACTGAATATATTGGCAATCGTTTGGAGTTAAGCATGCCTTTGTCTACTAAAGAAAGCAGTGCTAAAAGTGGTGATTTAATTCTCATCTGACTCTGAAACATAATGCAATTGAAACTAATTGTTAATACTGAGTTTTCTTCTAGTATCAGAATATACTATCTTCCTGCTCCACTGCACTTGAAGAACTTCCTCCTACCACAGCCCAGAAGCACATATATATTAGACAAAATGACTCTGTAGGCCAGGCTGGCCCTGAAATTGTAATACCCTTGCCCCAGTGTCAAGAGTGCGAGATTATAGATGTGTACCAACTAAGGCAAAGATCTTTTCTTAACTTGAGCGTCTTTGCTATGTGTTATTTAGCCTCTCATTTCTTTACAAGGAGAGGTCAAAAAAATGTTTTTCTGAAAATGTCACTTTTTTTCTCTTTTCCTTCCTTGCTCTCTTTCTCTATCTCCTTTTGTATTCCTGTCCCCATGACTTCCTGCCTCCCTCCCTCCTTTTCTTCCGTTGCTCTTATTTTCTTTCTTTTAACCATCTTTCTTTTTTCCACTTTTGATATAAGATGGAATTTATGCCATTTTGTTTTGTTTTGTTTTGCGGGACCAGAGTTCAAACTCACGACCAGCCAGGCACTTGTGCCATGGAGCTATCTCCCCAGCCCCCAATTATTATTATTATTATCATTATTATTATTATGACAGGCTCAGCCTGCATTGAGGGTGGGGCTGGCACAGCATGTGGTGCTGGGGATAGAACCACGGTCCCTGTGTTTACCTCAGCTTGCCTAAGCAGGCACTTTAGACCGCTGAGCCATCTCGGCAGCCTGAAGTTATGCCATTTTCATTGTCATGGTGGAGACATATGTCAGTCGAGGTTTGTAGCTCTGACACTTTGATTTTCATAGCATAGAGGACTTTGTCTCATTGGCATCATTGTGCTGATGCATGAGAGTCTTGCTGTGATACTATTAGCAATGAAATGAAATTAGCTTTAAATAAAGTTTACTAATAAAGGTAATAAAAACTCATCTATAGTTTAGAAATTGATGTCACTTGATGCATATATTATAATGCAAATAAACTTGACTAATTTTGATAGGTGAGAATGACAAATACTTTGAGAAGCTGTATCCTCTGCTGAATTACGTGCTCTGATAATGTAGTTAATTTCACTTACATTTAAGTGTTCATTAAGTAAGTGTTCTTTCTGAATTATCTTTTGTTAATAGGTGGTGTCTGCATTGCTCAGTCACAGAAAATTCCACGAGAACCAAGACCTGGAGAATTTGAAAAAATTATCAAGCGGCTGTTAGAAACACCTAATGCTCGAGCAGTGATTATGTTTGCCAATGAGGATGACATCAGGTGTTGATTACTTTTCTTCTGGATAGAGCATAAGATTTGTGCCCCACATCCTTGTCAAACATATTTCATGTTCAGTGTGTAAACCTGTGAGATTTCACCAGCATTGCTAAGCTCCTCTGCAATTCTGACTGCTTTCCACAGTCAACAGAACAGACTTCTAGTTTCTTCATCTAAAAGGCCTGTGGAGTAAAATGTGGAAGTGCATGGCACAAGATAAATAAGTGTGACAGACAGAGTGCTGGGCATGAGGTGATGGAGAAACCTAATTAACATGTGCTGAAGTTAAATCCTCTGCTATATTTCCTTTAGGAGTTGGTAAGACTTCAGCAGTTAGAATGATTGACTAATTGTTTAACAGTAACCTACTGAGTATATTTAATTTCCTAAAACTGGTTGTGTTAGTCTGCTTTCTGTTTCAATAACTCAATACCGCAGACTGAGTAATTTAGAAATGAAAGAAAAACTTTGTGTCACCTTATGTTTCTGGAAACCAGAACATGAAATGGGAATCTGAATGGCATTTGGTGAGGGTTAAACCAGAACAAGGTGGAGAACATCAATCACCTGGTGAGATAGGGCAGCTTCTTTTCATCCTTAGGAAGCCACTAATGTCACCATGGGGGCCACACCCTCATATTAGCTAAACTTAATTACCTATCAGGAATTGTATCTTCAAACCAACAACCTGTGACCTTGAAGAATGTTTTTTTAATGTTATATAAAATTTGGGGAACATGTACAGTCAAATCATAACACCAATTATAACATTTAAAATTGTAGTGCTTCTTTGTAAATACAGTCTGCTTTGTTTCCTTTTATTCTTGTAGGAGAATATTGGAAGCAGCAAAAAAATTAAACCAAAGTGGGCATTTTCTTTGGATTGGCTCAGATAGCTGGGGATCCAAGATAGCACCTGTCTATCAGCAAGAGGAAATTGCAGAAGGGGCTGTGACGATTTTGCCCAAAAGAGCCTCAATTGATGGTATGGATGCACCATGGGGATACTTGTTTTCTTCTGATTGGATCAAAATGCAAAAACTGGGGCCGGGCGTGGTGGTGCACGCCTGTAATCCCAGCACTCGGGAGGCTGAGGCAGGAGGATTGGTGCGAGTTCGAGACCAGCCTGGGCTACAAAAGTGAGCTCAGGACCAGCCTCAACTACATAGCGAGACCCTGTCTCAAAAAGCCAAAAAAAAAAAAAAAAAAAAAAAAAAAAAAAAAAAAAAAAAAAAAAAAAAAAAAAAAAAAAAAAAAAAAAAAAAAAAAAAAAAAAAAAAAAAAAACCAAAAAAAAAATTCAAAAACTGGAGTACCTGAATAAAATGAAATTAAGTTCCTATTGTTGACTATGAACAGAACTTTCTCTCTGTGGATAGAAGTACAGTGATTGTGTAAGCCAGCATGTGATGTAATGGGTCCTCTTCCATGTTTTACATGGTTCTTCTCCCTTTAAGGGAAGGAGTTGTAATGTGATTAGAGGAAAGGTACTTGATTTATAAGAAATGAATATATGAGGTGCGTTTGACCCTGTGAAGGTGCGTTTGACCCTGTGAAGAAATGCATGTGAGAGGAAGGAGTTGGAGCATTCCTGAAACCAGCAGTTGGTCTCTCATATTTTCCAGTGATCTTGAGAGGAACTCAGACTACTTTCCTGCAGCACTCAGTCCCAAGCTGGGTGCTAGAGGCTATCACTTACCGAGTCTCTTTGGTTTTGCCATAAGAGAACCCGTATGTCTGGAGTATTTTAATCACAGGATAACGTCTATTCAAAAATTCTGCTAATATTTTATTTTGGAAGTGTGTTAAAATATTTTTTTCTTCTTTAAAATAGGATTTGACCGATACTTCAGAAGTCGAACTCTTGCCAATAATCGAAGAAATGTATGGTTTGCAGAATTTTGGGAGGAGAATTTTGGATGCAAATTGGGATCACACGGGAAAAGGAATAGCCACATTAAAAAATGCACAGGTACCCATTTGAATGTTTTCCTGCTACGTTTGTCTCAGTATTATCTGATAAACAATGTTTTCTATAGGAGTAATGTTGAGGAATTTTCTATTTACTTGTATCTCCCTCTTGTCATGTGTTTTATCAAAGGTGACTCTGTCCTCACTGGTCTTTCAGTAAACTTAGTTTTGCTCACTGTTTCTTACCACCAGTCAACAGATGTTTATTGAACTCAGGAGTACAATGCTGTTGTATTTTAGTTCTGTTTGAGTAATATTAAGTATCTCATCAAAACTAATGAGAGACAGGAATTTATTAGTTTTGATGAGATATAGACAAAAAGACTTGGTATGGCTCTCTAGGAGTGAAAATGTAGTGAGATGATGACTCATATATTACTATATGGTAGTAGTTTTCAACTATTTTAGGCCATGTCACTGTAATACTGTATTTTTCATCCTACCACAGCACAGTTCCTAGAGTAGTTCTTATTTATTAATGCTCTATTTTCTGTCTTAGGTTTGAAATAAAATGTGAAATTAAAAAAAATACCTCATGTCTGGTTAATAACCTTAGCAACAGCAACAAGAGCAACATAAACAACCATATTTAATAAACTAACACATTAAAATAATATTTAAAGAAAACTGACCACAGGAGGATGGAAAAACATAAAATATTAGGAATAATTTTAACAAAAATGTTGAAAATCCTCTATGCTAAAGATGACAGAATCTGAAGCTGTTGAAACATGTTTGTTAACATGACTTTACCTCATTTCTCACCCAAATATTTGGTGTAGCCACCTTTCCTTCTACAGAGCTTCCTTTGGAAATCGCTGTTCAGATAAAAGAAGTAATATGCTCAATGCTAGAGCGCACATGCAGTCAGAGAGAGGAGAGAAATGACAAGACAGGCGTTGTACAGGGAGGAGGCAGGACTCTAGGTGTGCTACGTGTCTGGCTTTGCTCAGGACCTCTCCTGAGTGTACAAAGACAAGATCTGTGCCCACTGGACTCTCATTTGAGTATTATGGGACATGCGAGGATGCTGAACAAGAACACATGGAAACGAGCATGACTCCTAGATGATGTGATCTGCTTATCAGGAAAGCAGCAAAGTTAAAGTGAGAGAGAGACTGAGTGGAACTAGGAGAGAGGTGACAAGTAGTCTGTGAATCATGAGGATGATTCACCTGGGAGGCTACATCTGAGGTGAGATCTTGCCACCTTGTGAAATAGTCAGCTATGTGAAGATAGGAGGCAGCACGTTCCAGGGCCCTGAGCCCCACTGAGCCCCTCAAAGAGTCCTAGGAGGCCCGAGTGAGAGTAGCACACTGGAAAGAAAGATTGATGGCAGATAAAGCTAAAAATGTAGGTTCTAAATGGTCTTCAAGTTCTTTCTAGAGGTTCTGGAGATGATGAATTTGATGCCATCATACTTAGAAGACAGAAAGACATGGCACTTTTTAATCTAGGTAATTAATTACCTTTGCTTCAAGAAGATTATTCTGATAAAAGTGTGAGTAGAAATAGGATTCACTGGTAGAAAAGAGGCAAAGCAGGCAGAATTCATCCAGTAGGACCACCCACCTGCATCTGTGCAAGTGCAAGTTAGCCATGGGATACACACTCAGTGCTCATAGTGTAATGGAAGTGGTTATGCTGGGGTTGGGGGTGACAAGGAATGGAAGTTCTGGATGTTAAATTCACATCAGTGACGTCTAGGAAAATGGTGATATAATTAATTAGTTAACAGAGGAAACAAGAGCATTTATAGTAGGTGTTCAGGAACTAAATTTCACTCGAGTTCTGACACAGCCCCGTCGAGCTGCCCAGCAGATGGCAGCATAAGGTCTGGGACCCTGCAGATGTCACTGGAAATACTAGTAAAGGGCATCACACAGTCTTAGAAGTTAATGAGGACAGCAGAGATGTAGTTGCCATAGGAGGCTGAGAAAAGATGAGAAATCATTTCAAAGGGAGGAGCTAGGAAAAAACAAAACTGAGAATGGTGGACCTATGGGAGGGAGATGAGCGGGACCCAGGCTGTCTATGTAGGAGCGAAGAAGGTCTGGCTTGTGAAGCTGAAGAAGTGAGGAGTCAAGGTAAAAAAGCTACAGTGCTGAGCAAAACTAGAGCAAGACATTCTGTCTTCTAAAGGTCAGGACATGTTTGAACATGTTTTTAGATAAAAGGGAAAGGAGAGAAGCTTCAAGAGGTGAAAGAGAAATTCAGTGTGTAGCAGGATCTTGTGGAAATTCAAGACAAGGTGGAGAAGGCACTGTTATCCTTGAAGAGTGGAATTCAGTTGAGCAAAAATACACCCTAACAGATAGATAACTCAAGATGAAAATTCTGTGATTGAATGCTAAATTCAGATGTAGATAACAAAGAAGTTCAGAAAAGTAGGACCAAGTTTAACTTATAAAACCCAGTTTTGTAGAGGAGGTGTTTGATAATAAGGATTTTGGCCAGAGCATCCAAAGTTGGTGAGGTTTGTCTACCCACTGAAGGCACAGAGTAGGGAGTGACACATAAGGACTAGAACAGCAAGGGGCCTGCTACTCAGAGGTGTGTTAGGGCATAAGGGGAAATGAAGAGCAGCCAGCGTACCCAAGACATTTTACACTGAAAATAATGTGTGTTTTTTCACTGACATATGTTTTTACACTCTAATTAGAACTAGTTCTAATGAGGTGAAAATGGTGTTTACTTCATCTAGAAGAAACCCAACCCTAGCAAACTAGGTCAGTAAAAAGTTTTCATGTAAATTCCATTATGGAGCATTTGAAAATATCTTTTATCTTAGCAGAAAACAAATAATAAAAAAATTTTACCTTATTTTTTTAAATGGTAAATAAAAGTTTCCAGATAATAACAACAACAAAAAATATGGCCCAATTTTCTCTTATAATGTGTTTGTATCTTCTTGGCGGAAGGAGGGAGGATGACCTAGAGAAAGTGCAGCTAAGAGGTAAGTTTATAAGCTGCTCATTAGTAGAAGTGCCCAAGGCATGATGTTTTAAAAATTTGTCCTGAAAATGTTCATCTTTAACCACTCACATGAGAAAATTTGAGGAGCGCTGAGAGCAGGAGACCTATGGGGCCTTTTCCCTCTACAGTTCAAGCATCATTTTGGGGTTATGTGTTCAGTAAAATTTTACATTAGACATTGGTAGGCTGTGAATGTATTTATTAACTTCCGTTTGGGGCAATGCGGGCAACATATTTACACGGCTAAGGCGGTGTTTCTTAGCAGGATTGTGCTTCTGTGTTGTTAATTTTGAGCAAGCAGATTGTTCTGAAACAGCAAAGAGCATGCTCTTCTTCTATCTCGGCTGGGAGTTTTTTGAGACGATTCTCCCATAGAATCCCAGGAAAGCCTTCAGAAAGATGTGATAATACTGTTAAATTCTGATATGCTGGCCAAATTCCAAGTGCATAATTCTTACTACTCACTTCGCTATTTATGCAGTTATTATTGCTTCTGAGAGCTGCTGAGTTCTGAAAGCTACTGCTACTTAATCCTACTTAAAATTCCCTTTGTCTTTCTCCAGAACAGAAAAAGCACTATTTCTCACTTGTTATCAGCAGTGATGAGTACTATTTTATAGATGCTTATCTGACCTTTCCCTTCCCTCCTCCCTTCCTCAGCCTTAATGCCTTTGCACTCCAGATAGCTGACACCTACAGACACCTTGAGTGCGTCTTCATCTGGCTTTAAAGATTTTTCACGCACCTATTTTCCCCCTCAGGCTCTAAGCTCAGGTCCTTTTCCACTGTTTCTTTTCATCACTTCCTTTTGTCTTTCCTTACCTTTTATTTGCCCAATGCTTTATCTGACATTGTTTTTTACCCCACAAGGCTCTCACTAGGGGTCACACGTTTCCTTCAGAGCTGGATCTTGACTCTTTGTGCATGTCACTCTCATTCTTCTTCTTTGTCCAGAACTTGGTAGTGATCGCTGCAGGGACTTGAACATTTGTGGTAGAGCTCTCACCTCAAGATGGGCTCTTTCTAAGCTCACTGTGTCTTTTGCCTTCATTTTTCATGAGCTCTACATAGCTCTGCCCTCATCTAAACAATATCCTTTGACCAACCCAATCAATCCAATTGGTTCTATATACCAGCTCTGAATCTTACTTGGACTCGTTCTTTTCTTCTTTCCTTCCTTTCTCTGTCATTTATTTACTTGTAAACTCATTTGAATAGTCCTCCATGTGTCAGGCCCTATGCTATAGGGATGAAAACAACAGATGTCCTTTGACTTCTAGGAGCTCACAAAGACAAACTTGGCCTAGTGAATTTGAAGTCTTTCTCTGTTTGCTGAGTTTTAATCCTCACTCAGGAGGTTGGGGCACTGAAGCTTAACAGCTGACACTCAGATACTAAATGGCGGTGAGCATATGCTACACAAAATGGCCTATTGATTCTTATTTATGATGATAGAAGTAGCGGTAATGGAAAAAGCAATGCACAAATATGTTTCATCCCACAAACAAGCAATTTTGTCAGTGAACCAAATAGCAGGCTCAATAATTAGCTCCTAGAAAGGCCTATCAGTTTATTTCCTGGTGCCAGAGTAACTCTTCAGACTTAAATACCTCTCAGCAATCCCTGGTCTGCTGCAGAAGTCTCTAAAGGGTGGAAGCTTGTTCCCTGTTACCAGGTCTCACGGATATGCCATGAGTGCACTGGTTACTTAGCAAGGGGGACAGATTTCCGCAATTTGATTTGATCATTCAGAATGAAAACAAATCAGCGAGATAAGCTTCCCTGAATTAAGATGTATTCCAGCACCACGATTTGTCCCTGTGCCTACAGTGAAGCTCTATGAGGAAAAACATCTTTACATTAGCACTGTGAGGTGACCAGTGGCTTGCAAGCTCTTGTCCTTGGCAAATAAAAAGGTAAACATCCCAGAATGACTTATTGATGCCATCTCTGAGGTTTCGTATTGAATTTCAAGAGATGTATCTGTGATGACACAACAGGCATTGATTTCAGAATTTAGAATTGGGATGCGAAATTAAAATCATTCTTCCAGTCTCTGAAGTAAAGAAACTAGAAGTAAGAGTGGTAAATTGTTTTTAAAACATCACAGTGTTACTCTCAAAATTTCAACTGGAATCCTGGTCTCTTTTTGTTCGAATTTGTATTTGACATTTATATCCTTAATTTATTTGATTACTTATAAATATAGAACTTTTTACCACACAGTTGGGTAGTATTTTCTTGTTTGTTCTTTGTGCTGTTTCACTGCATGATACAATACATTATAAGATTTAATAGTCGCCAGCTACAAGGCAAAACAAAAGCAACAATTGAGTTTCTCCTTAATCTTACTGAAAACAGTTAAATGTTTTAATATTATTCTTATTGATTTTCAATTATATAAGTGATTTTTACTATTGAATCTGTAAGAGTATAAGCCTTTCTATTTAGTTGTTTGCATCACTATCACTTATAAGACTACAACTGGTACTACATTAAGAAAAAATAAGAGAAACTTTTTCTTCTTTTTTAAAAAGAAAAATAGCAAAGAAAATATTAACAATGCTATAGAATTTCACTAAACCAAATGATAGGAAGTCAAAAATAGTTGTTATATTTCATATTATTGCCTTCAAATTAGTTGTTTAGATTACCCGATACAAGCAATTAAAATTGGTCAAAAAGTTATAGAAAATAGAGTAAGTGAGATAAAGAGATACAGGGAGAAAATATTAACTGCTCCTTTCAATAGACTGACAGAAATTAGTAATACAATTATTGAGGCTATTCTGTGTATATATGTTTGTTCTTTCTTTCTTTCTTTTTCTCTTTTTGAGACAGGGTCTCACTATGCAGTTCAGGCTGGCCTTGAGCTCACTTTTGCAGCCCAGGCTGGTCTTGAACTTGCACTGATTCTCCTGCCACTCTTTTTCTTGTCCTGATTTCTTTTTGTTTCCTCTTTTCTCTTATTCCAGTTATTTCCTTCCCTTTACTGGAAACTTCTTTAGCTCTACCTCCAGGGACATAATTATAGCAATTTCCTTCATTACATTATAGTTAGCATGTTCATTTGTTAATTCTCAAAGAGATAAAACAACACTTTACAGGTTGGGAAGAACTGCGACTCCATCTTGAACTGTGGCATGTGCAGAAATCATTCTGGCACTTGGTTAAAATGCAGAGTTTTGATTTTGCGGTCTGGGTAGGAGCATTTTGTATTTCTGACCAGCTCCCAGGTGGCCTGGAGGCAGTGAATTCTGTTGTATTTTATAAGTCGGTGCCGAAAGAAAGGACCAGAAGAAGACCTGATGAATTTAGCTTCGGAGGTCTCACTGACACCTCTCTCTGGAAGTGAACTCAGAGCTCTAGAAGCATCTTGGAATGTGCTCACGTGCATAATCAATTTAGTAAAAAAAGGCTGTGATCTCTGAACTCCACCATTTGCTCAATGCTAGGGTCACACAAATACTAATTAAAAAGATTTCAAGCAGGGGAGGAAAAAACCATCAACAACCCAAGCAAGGGAGGAGACAACTAACAGAAGGCCTTCAGGGTAAGCTTTATCTTCCTTCTTGAATCTCAGCTTTCTGGAATTCCCAAGTAACAGACCACAGCTGTCCCTGGGCTTTGTTTATTGTTCTTTGCCTCCCGAGATGCTAATTTGTTATCTCTACTGAACTCTGAGCCACACTTTTAGTAAAAGAGAATATTACAGTTAGCTTATGGAAATAGCAATAGCACTAGCACCTGAAGCTTAATTAGTAGAATAAATATTCAGCTATGCCAGGGATTAATGATGAACTCAAGGTTTCATAAGATTATCTAAATAAAATTTTATATATAAAATTTCAAATGCAAAAACTTCAATCAGCAGCCAATGATATATCTGCTGTTTTTAATAAGTATTTAGATTGGCATAAATACCAACTACAGTGTGTGTGTGTGTGTGTGTGTGTGTGTGTGAATGCATGCATTTGTGTGTGTGTGTGTGTGTGTGTGCATCCTCATTAGGAAATTCAAAAATGGGAAGTTTCATTACCAAATGTAAAGAAACATACACAGCTGCATCTGGATCCCCCATATCTGAAAAGTAGATTGCAAAGATTGCCTTGAACAAAATACTCTGAAACTTCCAATTGTATTTTTGATGATAAACATACTTCCTGTCAAGATGTACATAGAATAAAGGAAGTGGAGAGGTCCACAGAGATCATTTGACTCAATTCTCTCATTTGCCCAGGCGAGTTTCTTAATGCCCCATACCTAGGACCGAAGGCTGATTTGATACCTGGTTTTCCTCTTTCTCGGTCTTCAACGCTGTCACTTGGAGCTGAGCTGTACTGCTCATTCCTTTCCTTGGCAGAGTAGCTTAGATGCTTCCCAACGGCCATCCAAGATTCAGATTTTGTTTTGTTGAGGCTCTTTGCAAAGGGTTCATATTGATGCTGTCTTGATCTAGGAACACTAATTATGCTAAAATTCAAGAAGCAATTAGAGTAAACTTCACAGGTGCACACAAGTTTACATTTATCAGAAAATAGATAAAGCACAAAATCCTCCACCCTTCAGACAAAAATAAATTTAGGAGGCTCAGGGTTTGTTTCCAAAAATCCCGCTGAAGACTCCAACAATAGCATAGATGAGTGGGAGGTGCATGTATCTGGATGTTCTCTGGAACATTATATATAAGGATCAAAGAAAAGAAATAGAATAATCAATACCAGCTAAGGGTTTTCCAAGAGTCAGTTATTTGAAAACCATTGTCTGAAGGTGTGAGCTAAAGCGAACATGGAAATTAATGAAATATAGAAACAAGAAAATGTCTTTCAGTGTTCAATTCAGAATTATTTTATGGAACAAATTCATTAATACCAAACAAATGGAGACAGAAAAAATATATATGTATACATATGTTACAAATTTGATATCTCTCTTCACCAAAAAAATGTAGAAAGCAGAAAAATATAAGGTGCTAATCATTTAACTTACAAAATAAATATTTTTAAGAAGTTTTATCCTGGCTTTTCTTTAAGCTTATGTAATTTGGGAGCAGTGTTGTGGTTATGATTTGATAAACTTGAGAATTATAGCCAAACTTTTAGAAACATACCTAAGGCTGCGGATATAGCTCATTGGCACAAGTGCCTACTTGCTAAGCACAGGTCCTGAGTTCAACTCCCGATAAAAAAACAAAAACAAAAACAAAAACAAAAACAAAAACAAAACAGGGACACTACTTGTTATGAAGGAAGAATTGAGTATAATCATGTAAAAGACATCTGATATCAGCTATGAATGGTGGTTATAAAGCTAACTAGAACACCTAGTCCCATTTTAAAGTTACTTAAGAGGTTGTTAAGCTTTGTATTGTGCTAAATATATCCCCTGAAAGGGTGCATGTTTCATGAAGACATGTTACATAAATGAAACTATTAGTCCAGTGGTTCTCAACCTTGCTAATGCCATGACCCTGCAACACAGTTCCTCATGTTGCAGTGACCCCAAACCAAAAAAATAATTTTGGTGGCTACCCAAAAACTGTAATTCCAAATAAATAACATTTTCCAATGGCTTTAGGAGAACCCTGTGTTTTGGTCATTCATCCCTTGCCGGGGTCGCAATGAGAACCTCTGAATTAATCTGTACGTGTATATTTTCAGAACTTAACATATGCTTAGCATTATGCCTGTTTAATGAATAACTAATGAATAGTGGTGGGTTAGGACTCTTTCTGGTCTTCATTCCAGTCCTGCAGATACAGCATGTGGTGCCTAATTTGGTGTGAATTTGGCAGGTATTTTAATTGTTGAAAGGTATCTTTTCATGAAAACAAATGTTCAACACAAATGATTCTAAAAGTGCCTTTCTTGTAATTTACAAAGAAAGCTGACCCATGTTGTAGTTTGTCTTTAAAATGCTGATCACAGTGCTCTAATTAATGGGAATATGGTTCTAGAAACACATACAGGTTGTTGTGCGTGGGTAAGATTTGAATTAGAATACCTGATTTCCAGATTCTAAGTGCCCTGACCTCAAAATGTTATGCTTTTGAAAAGTACACTCATTCTATTTCAGGAGGAAGCATTCTGGTTCCATACCACCTAAAATGAGATGACAAGTAATGATCATCTTATTTATTAGTCTATGATTGACTTTTCCATCCTTCAAGAACACAGACATTATGAGGACAGGGACTTTGTTTACTTCTTCCCTACATTCAGTGCCTGGATGACATTTGATATAAATAGAAGTTCTTAAATTATTAATGAAATGAATGATTTTAATTCAACTTACTTATTATCTAGTTTTTGTTGAGCACTGTCTACTAGTTGTCACTGGTATGTTGGTGAACAAAAGAACACTGATCCTTGCTCTCATGGGGCTTTCAGTCTAATTGTGAAGATGAATAAATAAGCTGAATTTCTTTCAGTGAAATGTGTGATATAAATGCAATATCACAGAACAATGAAAAATAACATGGACTAAAAGAATTGGGAGGTCTTCTTATGTTGAGATTAAATCATGAACAGAAATTTGGCAACACAACAGGGGATCTGTAGATTGCTGGTACAGGTAGAGAGAGGAACAAAGAAAAATAGATGAGAGAGAGGGAGAGGAAGGCAATCTGAGGAACTGCCCTAGTTCAATACGGCTGCTGTAAAAAGCAGAGTGGAGCATAATAAAAAGTAAAGAAAAAGAACTGAAGATCTTGTATGCTTCACAAGGGATCAAAATTTCTTTCTTTCTTTCTTTCTTTTTAATGTCCATTTCTGTTTTTCCTTTTTTTTTTTTTTAGGGTCTCACTACTGAGTCATAGTGATCCTCCTGTTTGTACCTCCCAAGGGCTGGGATTACAGATGCGGGGGCCGGCGCTGCACGAGGGGCCAGGAACTGAACCCTGGCCCCTGCGCTTCCTCTAAACAAGCGCTAAATCCACTGAGCTATACCGCCGGCCCTTCAAAATTTCTTTTGAAAGGCAATGAACAGGCACTAAAAGGTTTAAGGCAGATCAGTGATATAATTGGATTTCCATTTTAGCAAGATTATTCCTGCTATAGTGTGGAGGATATTTTGGTCAGGCATAATACAGGAGGAAGGGATGCCAGCTAGACATGATGGTCATTTGTCAAGAGGGGATAGTGGCCTGTGTAATGATGTGCATAAAGAATGAAGGTGTGCAGGTGAACAAAAGTAGATGGATAACGAAGATATTTTAATGGATGTTTAGGATGTGACTACTGTGTACTAAGGAGAAAACAAATCATGGTTGACACCTTAAATCATGAACTGAGCAATGGTGCCATTGTTTGAGAGTGCACTGCTGAACAGTTGAGGAAGTGGGGAGAAGGCTAGCAAATCTATGAGGTGCACCTGCTGGTATTTGGAAGGCTGTTAGCTGGTTCTATGAGTTTGAAGTTAAGGAAATAAGTTTAGTTATAAAATAAGTTTAGCTACAAAGGGAAAGTTGATCATCACTCATATACAAATTTAGCTGGATGAGATGGACCCAGAAAGTGTGTGGAAAGAAAATTGTGGGAGAGCTAAGAAAGAGTGTTGAGGGATGCTGTCTTTCAGAATGTGTTGAAAAATGGATCCAAGAATTCTGGTTTCTGTAGTAATTTTGATCAGTATCCATGGGTGGGCTTCCTAGAGTCATATTTCTGTTCTGTACTCCAATCTCTTCCCCATACCTCTTTAGCCTTAAGTAGATTGGTTTAAGATTGAGTGATGGATACAAATTGGACCATCAGACTACTTGCAAGGCATGTTGAATCTTGAAATGGAAAGGGAGAGATCCTCCTCTTTTGGGGGTAGGTGTGACAGTGGCTTGAAACTGAAAGATGTGAGGAGAAAAATGGCCAGGAAGGATAATATTGCCACACAGACAGAAGAGAAATAACAGGTGGAAAGAGTTTTGTGGTCAAGACCTTAATCATGCCTTTCCTTGCAAGTATGTGAGACAGTGTCACAATTCTTCTATGTGTCTCCTGTTAGTGCCTTAACGAAGGATAATAGTACTTGACTCAGAGGGCTGTTGAGAAGATTAAAGGAAATAATATGCATGAAGCTCGTTGCTTGCTCCATAGTAAATATAAAAGATACTATTTCTTACTGACGCAGCAGCAATTTCTCTTCTAGTCTACAACTTTCCAATAGGCCATTCTGTGATGAAGACCATTTTCTACTTGTGTGTCCTACAACAAAATAACTATTGGGACATGTAACTATAGAACATTTGAAGTATGTCTAGTGCAAACTGAGAAGTTGAATTGTAAGGTTTATTTAACAATAATGATATAAAATTTAAATATAAATAGCCACATGTGAATAGCAGAAATGTAGGCTAATTGATCTATAGATTCAGTATACAAATGTAACTCTGTTACTCCTACTTGGTTTGGTCCAATTAGAATGATCCTATTCTACTTGTTGGTATTTTGTTGAAAAACATAGTTGGTGAAATAGTTCTAGTCAATCAAACAGGTAGAAAAGTCTTCCAGGACCCTTTAGAAGGAGTTTTGTTTCTGTTATTACTATAATTGGCTGTGCACTTGTGGTAGAGAAATCATGCTGCAAGTGGCACAATAGGCAAGTAGAAGGATAGGCTGTTGTTGCTGACATCTTTGAACCTGTGAATTAGCCAACCTTGGGGGGCCTGCACACTGCCATTGTCATGATTATAAATCCTCGCAATTGTAAACCATTTGGCACTGGATTTCCTATTATTTTTAACTGAAAGTATTCTTTCTATCTCATACAATGTACAGTAAGTAGGTGCAAATGATTTATTCAATTAGTCATGAACATGACTCACTTTAAGAAGAGATGAAAATAATTAAAATAAGTTTGTTTGTTTGTTTGTTTGTTTATTTATTTATTTATTGGAACCAAGGATTGAACTCAGACCCTTGAGCTTGCCAGGCAAGTGCTTATTTTACTGAGCTACCTCTCTAGCCTCAAGACTGTTTATTTTTATAAAAAAATAAAAATTCTAAATAAAACTAGGCGGTGAACTTTGCAATATGAACTGTTTATATTAAATTGATTCACTGTTGTCTGCTTAAATCTGACCTTCCAGTTAGTGAATGTAAGATGAGATTTGATATATTAAAATTAAAATGATACAGTTTTCCACATTTCATTGAGACATATTTCTGTACCAATCACAGAATCATAAAACACACATATTAAAGAATGTTCCTTCAATTAGAAGATAATTCACTCTGATTTTCTTTAAATAATGTGCTCTCTACCAAATTATTTTATAGACAATGGTGTGCTACCTGCTACCTAGCTGTGCAGTAATTGAGCTAAGCACTTTTATTTGCAGTGTAAGTGAAAATCTGCTCAAAGAGCTGACAAATTTATCAACTAAGTCATAATACTTAAGAAGAACTCTGTGTTTCTAGTCCATTTTCTGTATCTAATAAGATTCTTAGTCCCATTGGTGGTTGTATCCTAGAGGTGTCATCTTAGGCAGGTAAATTAACCTATAAGAATTCTTACTAAATTGAAATTTTTCCTATTTTAGATATTATTGGTGCTGATCACTCATAAAGACCACACAGATTACTTTGCCTTTCCCTTATGTTACCAAAGTGATGGATCACTGAAACATTGAGCTATATCTCCCCATTGTACCTCAAGAATCGGCTTACATGGAATTAGGTTGATTTTTGTGAGAGAAGATAATATTCTGATGATTGGGTGATATCATTTGACCCCTTATTACTTTCCATGAAAGCCATTGACTCATAAGTAACCTTTTAATTGCTTATGTTACTGTGGTTGGATGGTTAGAGATGTAGGTTTTCATTTGGGCAAATGATTGGTATCTTTCATTCGGAACACAAACGCTGGCTTGAATGCCACTTTGTTTGTGGGCCACAGATATCAAAGCTTTCCCTAGTACTACTGTGAGAGGTCAGATTTTCTCTACATGTGTTTCTACCTGGATTTTCTGTGGAAACAAAACAGCTGGCAGTACTTAATCTGTGGCTGAGAGCAACATTCAGTTCTCTGGCAAAGGAGATCCAAGACCCCAAATATGCTGAGGAGGCAGATTTCTGAGATCATCTAAACCCAAAGTAGGGTTAAGGATTCCATCAGGATAAAATTTAAATCACATGGGCCAACTGAGAATCATAGGACATTAGAGAAGAAAGGAAACTTAGAGGTCACTGTTCCCAATATTTTGCTGAGCTTCCTCTCTCAGCCTGATGTAAAATGAGGACAGGGAGTGCACTGAAACATTTTGGTTTTACTGATTCAGTAGAACTCTTGAAGGCTTTTATTGGTGCAAAATGAGGCTTTCTCAATGATTTTAAATAGGCTTATTAGCAACACACAGAAGGATTTCCACTGTGATCTTTTCTTTGTCCCTCATGGAAGGGAAGACATAGGTCTGAAGCAGGCTGATAGCTGTGCAAGTGTTAAGTACCAGCAGATTGGAGAGCAGAAGTGGGCTCATGGCCAGCTCTCTTTGACACCCTGAGGAGTATAATTTGTCTGAGCCACTTTTATGAAACAGAAGCCTTCTTTTGTGTCTTTGTACGAATGAAAGGGAGCAGCAGTGTAGCAGATCCAAAGTAGCAGAAAAACAAATAATTCATATTGGTTTAGGATGCCCACCTACCCTCTCTTTTTCAGAAGCGTTAGTTTACATTTCAATACAGGGCCATTGTCCTGGGAATTCTGGCATGATGTATTCCATAGGGGCTTCATTAATTGGTGTGAAGGTTGAATGCAGTAGAGTCCAGGCAACTGCTTAGCTCTCTCTCATCTGCTGAATGACAGCAAATGTCCCTAGCACTGATTTTTGTAGTTTCAGTCTAGTTCTCCCAAAGGTGAACACAAAGCTCAGCTTCAGCATGCTGCATGAACTGTGTGTGTCATGCTGTTCCCTAGAGGGACACAGGTTTGATTAAATGTTTAAATGACCTTTTAGGACAGATGATTATGAGGATGGGCAAACAGTTTGCACTTCCCATTCTTAATAACTTCTGTGCATATTTGCTTACGTGTAGACAGAGCTGGAACGGAATGAGCAAGAGACATGGATAAGCACTAGCTGTGAGGGTGAAGCTAAGGGCAGGAGGATTTTCAGATAAATAAGGAGATAGTGAGATTTATCAAGAGAAAGGCAAACTTGCCACAATAGTGCTTCTTCACTTCCCACCCCTTCCTCTCAAACACAAACACACACAACAGGTCTGTTGCTAGTAACTTCTTAACACACAGTTCTGGTGTTTCTCAAGAGCCACATGCTTGAGTGGGAAGGGAACTTATACTCTTGACTTCCCTCTGGGAAGTTCAGTGGTGTCTCTAACATGGAACGTATAATTCAGCAGTAGACTTATTCAAGGAAATTCCTGGAAAATGTAGCATGTATTTGTAAATGAGTCTCTCATTCTGTAAGTTGCATGGAATCCTATCCATTGGCCCCTGGCCTGAGTCTTATGTCTCCATCTCTCATTGATTCTCTGTAACGCTAGTTCCTCAAATAGCAGACTGTCCTGGTTTGATTTGCAGATGCATCAATTCTCTTTTAAGATTCGGTATTGACGGATGACCTCCCGAGACACCCAGGGGAACCATGCATTAGTGCACCTGGCTCTTGTCACCCCTGGCCCTTGAATGGGTCCATTTTGTTTGGATGCATTTTCAGAAAAAAAATACTTATCTGCCTTTTTAAAACACAGTTAGGCTTCTTTGAAACTTCATTAGTCTCAGATACATTAATTCATTGCTAGTCAGAATAACACTCAATAAATGTTTAAGGATTAGCTTTATATCTTGTAAAAATGTACTTTGTTTTAAAGAATACAGCCTATAAAACAACTATACTTTGGAGTGAAGGATAACACACAAGCAATCTCAATATGGATACCTTTGAGATAATGAAATTTTCTCTATGTAAGTTGAATTAGCTATGATTTCTCTAGAAAAATACATACTCAATGAACACATACTCATAATATTATAATATTACCATGCCATTAATTTGTAGGCATTAATGGATTTATGCAGCCTATTCAGACATTAACACAGCCTGTTTATCCTGTGGACTTTCTCATTAGCTCTCTCCTTTTCTCGTTTTCTTGGTATCACTGTTGACACCATAAAAGACACTGCGAGCCCCTGCTGTGGCTGCTGCAAATGTTTTAGTGATTATTACACACTTGCGGATCTCTATAGTCCTGGGTCATCAGTCAAATTATTCTAAAAGTTTAATACAAAATTTATAGGAGAAATGAAATTGAGCAGAATCAGCAAGTATTTTTTGTGTATAAAGTGCCATCTCCCTAATACAAGAAGAATAGAATCGGTCAGGAATTTTACTGTCTCACTTTCTTCATTTGTAGATTCATACAGTACACTCAACTGGTGGATCTCAAAGTATGTTAAAGGGTATTTTTCAGTGCCTCTTAATGTACACACTGATGCTATCAGTAAGGTCTCTATGAAGTAATATTCACTTTGGTTTTGTTTTGGTTATTGTTATTTTGATAGGATCTTGTTATTTTGATAGGATCTTGCTCAGGCTGGCTTTGAGAACACAAATTGAAAACCTTGTACGAAAAAAAATATTATAAGTAAGCCAAAACATTGTACCAGCATAGATTACTTGGATTAACCATGCTTATAAGGAATTGGGTGAAAACTATATCATTATAATCACCTGAGGCTATTTATAAAGCATTGCTCCAGAAATGGTACTGTGTCTCCAGATACAAAGACTATGCGAAGGAAGCCCCTGTCTTTTCATAATGTACCTCTCAGAGGGAAAACACCAGGCTTATCTTTGGATTAAATAATAATATTTACTGGAAATACAAATTATATATTTTTCATTTTATATCAGAAAAGTTATACTTGAAGATAAATTGCTTCCCAGTATCTGAATTTTATTTAAATTTTTATATAAAATATTAAATAGTGCGCTGGGGAGATAGCTCTGAGGCATAAGTACCTGCTGAGCAAGTGTAAGGTCATGAGTTCAAACCCTGGTCCCACCAAAAAAAAAAAAAAAAAAAAAAAAAAAAAA
>PVJA010001994.1:60638-71058 GCA_004027025.1 Myocastor coypus | reverse complement strand
GAGAACACTCAAGCTGGGAGCCAGGTCTCACTAGGTGGCTCTCCACTTCTAAGCACATAACTCATGGAGGAAAAAGGCTCAAACTGTAGGGCAATCTTGGTTTTATTCTATTGTCCTTTTTTATATTTGTCTTGTAGTCTAGATCTAAAAGGACTAGCAGAAGTTTCATGTGGTAGTGGCCGTGCTATTAGAATGTCACTTGATCACAGAAGGCTCTTGCTTCATCAGGGGTGTTATCCTTTGATGAAATCAGAATTCGATAGCATTGTAGGGGGTAATAGAAACATAAGGGGCAGGGCCTAGTTAGCGGGAGCATGTCAGGGGCAGTGGTCACAGGGAGTCCATCGTACTTACCTTGAGCCTCTTCCTTTATAACTTTCTCATGCTCTCCTTTCTCTTTCATCTGCCATACACTTCTGCCATGATTTTGTCTCCTATCAAGTCCCTAGCAGAAGAACCATCCAATCATGGACTGAAATCTCTGAAATCTCAAGATGAGTCTTTCTTCACTTCAGTAACACAACTGAAAAGTTGTGTAATACAATGTCAGTATCCACTTCTAGGAACTTCTGTGTTTAGAATTTTGGAATTAGTAATTGGATCGGTATATACTTCTTACCTATAAGACTTTCTAAGTTGATCCCCTCTCCTGTGGAGAGCTTATCAATTACATAGTGCCATTATAGAAATAGTATGGGGGGAGGACAATGGGTCCTAGCCAGATCCCTGCAAATCCACCTGCAAACATCACCACAGAGAAGCTGTAGGCTGAGTTGCTCTAGTGTGAGGAAGATGCTGGATCATGTGGGAATTGAACCAGGTGGCTGTGGCTCATCTCCTGTGGTGTACTGAGCTGTCAGCAAGACCATCTAAAACCTGAGTCGGCTTTACATGTACAGGTACATGTTATAGTCACTGGCTGCCCCAGAATAGGACATTTTGGTGTCAAGAAGTTCACATTATTCGTATAGACTCCCTTCACTTGTTTGCTGATGAACAAGGCTGTAAGAATAGGATTTCAAATTCTGAACTCATCTTGTTTCTTTCTCTATGCCAGATCTCCATGCCCACTTTGGCTCTTAGAGCTTCGTATTTACTCATGGGATTGTTTCATTGATGTTTAGCCCCTATTAAAGTGTAAGTTCCATGAAGTTAAGGCGGGTGTCTGTGTTCACCTTTGTGTCCTCGGTGCCTAAATATAGAAGGCACTGAATAAATATTATTTGAATAGATAACTAGGCCTATGAAGTACTTTGAGTTTAGTGAGGCATCAATTAGGTTTATGCTACACTGAAGATGGTTCTCCCCCCAAAAAAATAATATTTTCTTTTCTGTCATTTCTAGTTGCTAAGTTGATCTGGTTATGAAATTGACCTGTGGCTAAGTTTGTGTTCCAAGTCATCAGTAGATAATGTGACTCATTTTCTTCTATAAAGCCAAATGAAAATACAAAAAGGGAAAGGAAAAGTTAAAGGCTTATTTTAGGTAGTGATAACAGTTGGTTGAAAAGTATTTGGATTGTTTTCATATTTAATCATGAAATTCTCACTGAAACAGCTCTAGCTGTGGCACAGTTTTATATAATCAGCCCTGCTGATTGTTCATTTAATGCCTGGATTTACATTATGTAATACACCTGTGAACCACATTGAGATTTAATTGTCGAAAATGCCCCATACCTCCCTCTTTTCTAGAAAAGGTTTCCATAGCATCACATCTACTGTATTTTTTGTTTTTGCTTTGGTTTACACTTTGACAGTGATTTATACCATTGTGTTAGCCAATGCTTAATTTTAACTAAAAACAGCTATAAGAAATAATCATATTTTACTATTGTATACATGGCACCTTGTGACAGGTACATGTCAATACTGTTATTTACTCTTTGGTCTTTTCTTATAAACTATCTCTGCTTGTCTCTCCTGACATTTTTCCTTGGATATGTGTATTTTTATAAAATGTGATTGAAAAATTGCTATCTCTCCACTGACTATGATCTTTCTACTTTGCATCTAACCCAGTTCTCAAATACGTATCTATCCTATAGGTATGAGGCACACCAGCAATATAATTGCAAATGTGATAGTCTTTGTTAAATGGCTTAGATTGCTTCCGAATTGAATTCTTCAACTTTTCAACATTCTGACTGCTTCCTTGTTATGCTGCTATTAGAGAGCTTGTGAAATCACATCCATTAGCTTCAGATCCTGTTGGATAGCAGCTTCACGGGCATCTAGGTCCACAAAACTGTATTTTGATCCTTCTTGGCTTATAAATCAATAGCACTTTTGTAGAATTAAAAAATAGAGATATTCTATCTCCTTCCTTATATATTAAAAACCTGGAATCAATTGCCATACCTTTTGCACAGAGTAAAGGAAGATGGCCAGAAATCCAGTGTTGCTTCCTACCTTGCACTGCGTCGGAGTCACTTTGTTCTCCTAGTGTGCAGCTCTTACGCATGTCATTCTACTTGTCTTTTTGATACGAAAATTTAAAAAGACCTATTTTCTTTTGCTTCTACCAATTTCATAGTTCAGGTAAGGTTAAAGATTTTCTTGTAAATTTGAAATGTTTATCTAGTCTGGAAAAATCAGACCGGAATGGATGGAGGTGGGTCTTTGAAAGGTTTAACTAATACAAACACCTAAATTGCCTGTGTAATTATTTGTCTGTAGAGCTGCTTGAGTCTCCTTGTTGCATTCTGGAGGGAGGCCAATCAGAAATGTCCCACTAGTTCTGACAGTCTCCCCTTGACCAAGGAGAATTTTTGGGCATAAATTGTAGTTTTCATTGTCCTGTGATTGAGTCACAGTAGAAATAGCTACCTGAGGCCAGCCTGAAGTGCTGTTTTCATCTAATTATCTCACCTGCACAGCCTTTAGTGTTTTCTTTGACCTTTGAAAGCTGCTCCAGGGCACAGAGAAGTTACAAATACTACTCAGGTTGATAGCATCTCAGTAATGAGGGTCCTATTTTCTGTACTTAGGGATAGATGCTTTTCTCTGTGAAGTGACTGAGGAGGAAATTTTGATGACCTCAAATGTGACACAGCAAACCTCAGCAGACTTCTTTTGTAGGAACTGCCACTGACATTGGACTCTGTAGGATGAAACTAGTGCAAAACCTTAACCTTGTGAGAGGAAACCTGAACAAACACGTATAATTAAGTATGTGTTTATTTTTGCTTTCATAGCAGATTCTGTCTAAAAACTTTCTTTGCCAGTGAACCCCCCCAGAACAATTTTTATCAGTTTTTTTCTTCCAGATTTTAAAATTTCCAATTAAATCAAATTACCTGCACATATTATAGGTTAGCCTGCAAGATTTTGTTCAGTATGTAAAATACTCAATTGTTAAAAATAAAAAGGAGCAGACTGCCCTCTGCCTTACTGGCTTAGTGATATGGAAAGATAGCCAGAATTTTTTTCCGTGTTTTGTTTTACTTTTTTATTTGTTTGTTTGAAGTCAAAGAGAATGAATTAGAGACATAGAGCAAAATAAGCAAAATCCTGAAGCTATAAACTTCTGGGTCAGTCCAAATACATAGAGCGTTAAAAAATGTCAGATACAAAGCTAGATGCAAACTGACAAGGATAAAAAAAAAATGATCTGCTTGTGTACTTAAAAGCCCCAATCCAAAAGCAGAATTAAAATTTGTGCTGACCCTTTTCCCTTGAGGCTGCAGATGTCACTGCTGTCCAGGGCACCGTCTGCTACTCAGTGGGAGAAGAATGGCATCCAAGTTGCTGGTGTAAATACAATAATCTGCTGCCAGTCCTGGAGATGTCCTTCGATGTTTCTTAAGGCCAAGGGGTGGGGCATGAGGTGAGCAGAAAAGGTGACCACTAACATTCATTGTCCCTGATGACTCATTCTGTTATTGTAAGTTGTTTCATAGGAGTCTCTCTCTCTGTGTCTCTGTCTCTGTCTCTCTCCTCTCTCTCTTTCTCTCCTCTCTCTCCTCTTTCCTCTCTCTCCTCTCTTCTCTCTCTCTCTCTCTCTCTCTCTCTCTCTCTCTCTCTCTCTCTCTCTCTCTCCCTTCCTCCTTCCAGAAGCTAACAGTGATTTAGTTGTTAGTACACTAGAAATTTGGGGCATTTTGAAATTTAATGTTCAGGACAATTCTGCAAACTGAGTATAATTCTTCTAATAAGGGGAACCTTTAAGTAAGTTGCTCCAAGTGGCACAGAAAATGGTTCCTCACTGTTTTTTGTTTCTGCCAGAGGTGGGGAATCAGGAAATGCTACCCACCAGAATCTAGCACAGGACTAAGCTGCACTCCATCCATTCTCCGTCCTTCCTGGTGTCTTCCCTCTGCCCTGGGAGGCTGATCCTTGTCAAAGGCATGACCAGAACTTGTCTTCTCCATATATGTCTTCTTTTCAATCAGTTCAATGTTCCAAGAAAATTTTGGAGGGCATAAAGGAGAAGGTGTGGATATTCCTTCTCCAGTGCATGTCTTAACCTTGCACTCAAACAGAAGCAGTTTATTTTTAAACTATGCAGCCTGTTCTATTCCATGCCTCCATGTTCACGGGGTTTTTAAGGACACACAATTCCTTCTCCTCTTTCATTCCTAGGGATAATGTTATTTTCTCTCCATTGCTAGTCTTCCTGTGCCTCACCATCTTATTTGCTTTTTCCTTTATTGAGCTATCTGGTGTGAATTCTGTTTTTGCTCTGCAACACCAGTAGAGTGATAACGTATCTTTATCAAAGATAAATTGTGGGATGGCCTGATAGCTCATTGGACTAAAGCATTTACTTAGGCAGAGTGCAGCAGCTGGGTTCCATCCCCAATGTCCCTTGTTGGCCCTGCCCCCAGGGTGTGCTGAGATGGAGGTGCACAACTAATTCTAGCACTCTGGAAAGCTGAGGCAGGAGGATCGCTAAGTCTAGCACAGCCTGGCTAACTGTGTCACTCAGTGAGATCTTGTCAGAAAAAGAGAAAGAAAAAAGAAAGAAAGAAAGGAAGAAAGAAAGAAAGACAGACACACAGACAGACAGAAAGAGGTAAGGATATACCTCATCGTTAAGGTTCTGGATTCAATCTCCAGTTTCATTAAAAAAAAAAAAAAAAAAAAAAAACCTGGCAAATTATGGTCAAAAGCTCTAGGATAACATCGGTAGCATGGGAAGGGCACAGAGAATAAGAAAAAAAGTAGAAGCAGAAGCAGGGGAACATTCAGAGACTTTCTTACTACCATAGAATCTGCCTTAGGGAGAAACAAGGAGTTTCTCCCTAAGAGTAAAGACTTTTAAGAGTCTGTTGTATGCCAGGCTGTAGCGAGCTGTGGTAGGTCTTTGAGCATGTGCTGAAAGCAGTCCGTGGAGAAGAATTCTCCAGCTGTCATTGCAACAAAAGTGGACGTGGGAAGAAAGTTGGCTCTAAGGAAAACAGGTTGAAGGTTTTCAAACTAAACTGCTTGTGAAGGCACTCAACACAGGTACATGTAATGGCTGCAGGCATGAAAAATAAGCAGTGAAATAGGAGAGAAACAAACATGCCCCTTCCTAAGTTCCCCTCTTGCACATGTGATGCTTTTGCTCTGAACTGGTGTAAGCTCACCACATGTAGAGAGCCCATATGCCTCAGAGCAAAAGGCAGGAACTAAAGTAGGAACTAAGGCAATATTTGGTTGTAGGGAACATCGTTATTGTATCTATCTCTTGAAAACTTTATGTGAAAGAACTCAAAAGTCCTCAGAGGCTAATTTCGGTGCAATCTATTTATTTAACAGTATTTCAGATCCTTAATTTTCTGTTTCCAGATGATTAGATTCCACAGCGTGAAATCCAAGGACATCACAGACTTCAAGTAAATTGCATGTGCATTAAGACTATTGAACTAGAGAAGAGTAATCCTATAACAACCCATCATTGCTGTAACATTTTCCTAATCGTGTATTCCTCCTGAATGTTTATTAGAAAAAGTCCTGTTTTGTTTTTTTTTTTTTTTTTGGTGGTGAGGGAAAAGAGCTACTTTGTATTGAGCTGTGTCCACCAACTTGTCTATTTATCTCTTAAATATTTTAGAGACTAGGTTTCACACACATTTCTGTTTCACCCAAGAGACATTTTCTTTAATATTCAGTCATTCACCCATTTTTTAAAAAAAATAATGAAAGGGTCACAGGCTTTGGAATGAAGAAGGCTCACGTTTGAAACAGATTTTTGCCACCTACTGGAGTTATTTCGGTAAATTATTTTTCAGATTAGTTAAAAATTTTGTGTGTATAAACAAATGTCAGAAAAGGATGGATTTAATCCTCCTTTATCTCACTATCTAATTTATGTAGACACAAAAATACATAAGGATTCAAGGTTGTTTTTTATTTATTACTTTTAATAAGAAATAACAATGTGGTAGTTTCAAGACACATTAGTAGTACGTTTCCAGTATATCATACAGTACATAGTGTTGTACTTCTAGTAGTTATGCAGAGCACATAGGGTATAGATGTCATAATTTTTCAAATCATTATTGGTACAAAATATTTCTTCTCATTGAAATAAGAGAAAGTAGTTGTGTACATAATCCAGTGTTTATAATCGCAGTAGTTTATTAGCAAAACTGGCAATGATGGAAGCTGTTGATTTAAGCCTTTTGGAGCTCAGCATACTAATCTAGCTTTACATTTTATGCCTCTTGGTTAAACTTTTCTGCTGGGTGGTTAAGAGCAACTTAAATCAAGTCCTGTGTAACAAAACATGGAACTATTGTTTCTCCCAAGGTCAGTCAAATCCTCAGAGGATTTACTTTGAAACCACATAGAGTGCTTTGTAGAAGTATTGTCAGTGTCAGCCATCTGGATGAATCATGCCTGACCAATTTGCTCTCTGTGACAGCCCAAGAGAATGTTTTCTCTCTAGGTGACTCTCTGTAGGTGCGCTGTATATCTCCAATCCCTTTCCTTTGCAGCCCCATAATCTCCTTGAACAGAAAATTTAGGAAACCACTGAATTATAGGATGTTATAGCACAGGTTCTCTTATGTCCTGAGTCTTTACTGACCTTGAAGGTCTAGTGCCAAAATGTTGGCAATCGTTGTAGTTCTCCTTCTTCTCCAATTTTGGGTCTATAAACTTATAATCTTAACATTCCAGAAAAAAAGATTAGTGATACTATTACTCTATAACATAGGTACTTAACTGGGCATCTACGTTTATAGCAGAACAATTTGTAATGGTCAAATCTTACAAACAAGCAAAATGCCCATCATCTGAAGAATGGTTGAAACATGTGGTATTTATATACGATGGAATACTCCTCAGATATAAAGAATGATAAACTTGACTTCCTATATATGAGGATGTATCTTGAATATATACTCATAAGTGAAATAAACCAGACCTACATGTGTAAATATTATATAGTTTCCCTAGTGTAAAAACCCAACAGAAGCAATAAAAATGGAGAGATGCAACATAGCTGAATGAAAATCAAGGACTTAAAGGTTAAACAATGAAGTGACTGCAATCATAAAACACAGGAAACATGGCAGGAGTAAAATCGTGCACAGGATGAATTAGTAGTGGTCCAAAGAACCTTCAAAGGTTTTATTTCACTGAGGATAACAATGTGTAACATTAAAATTATGCATGTAATGCTTATTATTCTGGTCTTTTAGATGTGTGCTGCTTCTAATGTAATTTTAATTACTGCTCTACTCTCTCTCAAGTAAATGGTTGGTTTACAAGAACACAATAATGGTATCAAATGAGAGTAAGAGACTAGGAAAAATATCATAGGATTAACAGGCTACAATTCTGTATATGCTTAGATTTCTAAATTTCTGTGTAAAAATGTGTAACTGCTTTTATCAAATTTTAGAGATTTATTAGAATATCAATGATTGAGCTTAGTATCACTGATTTTCTGAGTATCAAACATCTTAAACTTAACTTGGAATTGGTATCATCTATCAGTCATTTTTTGCCAATACCATGCTTACTTTATCACTGTAGCTTTGCAGTATAACTTTAGGTCAGAAATTATAATGCCTCCTGCCTTGTCTTTGTTGCCCAGGATTGTCTTTGCAATTCTAGGTCTTTTTTAGTTCCAAATAAATTTTAGGAATCTTTTCTCCAGGTCTGGTCTGTGAGGTATATTGGTGGTATTTTCATAGGAATTGATTTAAATCTGTATAACAATTTAACTGAGTATGACCATCTTCACAATGTTGGTTCTTCCTATCCAGGAGCAGGGAATATCTTTCCATTATCTGAAATCCTCTAGGATCTCTTTTTTTCAGAATACTAGAGTTTTCATTGAGAAAGTCTTTTACTTCTTTGGTTATACTAATTCCCAAGTTTTTTATTTTCTTTGGTGCTATAGTAAAAGGCCCTGTTTCTTTACTTTCTCAGTGTGTTTTTTTTTTTTTTTTATCTTGGTAGAGGAATGCTGTTGACTTTTTGTGTTGACTTTGTATCCTACTATGCTACTGAATTTGTGTATTAATTCTAGTAGCTTTTTGGTGGAGTTTTTTGGGTCTTCCGAGTAGATTATTATGCCATCTGCATATAATGATAATTTATATTCTTCTTTACCTATTCATATTCCTCTTATTTCTCTCTCTTGTCTGATGGCTATAGCTAATGATTCCAGAACTATATCGAATTGGAGTGGTGATGGAGGACATCACAAGATCTGAGAGTAAATGTCTTATTTTTCCTCATTTAGAATTATGTTAGCTGTTGGTTTGTCATAGATGGCTTTTATCAGGTTCAGGTAGAGGCCCTCCATTCCAATAATCTGCAGGACTTTGAATATGACTGAGTATTTGCACTTTGTCAAAAGCCTTTTCTACATCCATTGAGACAATCATGTGATTTTTGACTTTGGATCTATTGACATAGTGTTTTACTTTTATAGATTTGCATATGTTCAACCGTCCTTGTCACCCTGGGTGAATCCTACCTGGTTACGGTGTATAATCTTCTTGATGATTTGCTGTATTCTAGTGGCAGGATTTTTCCTGAAGATTTTTGAATCTATGTTCATGAGAGAAATTGGCCTGTAGTTCTCTTTTTTAGTTGCATTTCTCTCTGGTTTTGATATCAGTGTGATACTTGCCTATAGAATGATTTTGGGAGGATTACTTCCTTTTCAATTTCATGGAAGAGTTTGAGGAGTATTGGGCTTATATCTTCTGGAAATTTCTTGTAGAATTCAGTGGTGAATCCATCAGGCCCTAGAATTTTTTTTATGCATATGGGTAGGTTTTTTTTTTTTTTTTTTTTTTATTACATTTTGTATTTCATTGACTGTTATTGCTCTACTTAAAGTCCTATATCTTGATTCAGTTTTGCTAATTTGTATCTTTCTAGGAATCTGTCCATTTCATCTCTGTCTTCAATTCTGTGAGAGTAAACATTCTCAAAGTAGCTATTAATGATCCTCTGATTCTCTCCTGGGTCTGTGGAAATTTCACTCTTTTCATTCCGTATTGCTTGTATTTGAGTGCTCTCTGTCCTCTTTTTGAGGAGGTTAGCAAGGGGCTTATCAATTTTATTTAATCTTTCAAAGAACCAGCTTTTTGATTCATTAATTCTTTGTTTTATTTTCTTTGTCTCAACTGTTACTTTCTACTCCAGTCTTTATAATCGCCTCCTGTCTTTGGGCCTTGGTTTCATTTGCTCTTCCCTTTCTAGTCAGTTTAAGCGATGCATGAGAGTACTTATTTATTCCTGTTCTGTTTTCTAAATGTGTGAATGTGGAGCTATAAATTTCCCTCTAAGAATGGTTTTTGTTGTGTTTGAAATTTCATTAAATTGTAGACATTGTTTAATTTCTTGTTTAATTTCACCTGTTACCTACTGGTTGCTGAGACAGCTGTTGTTTAATTTCCATGTATTTCTGGGGTTCTTGTGATTTTTTTTGTCATTTATTTCCAGGTTCATTGCACTGTGGTCAGATAATATGCATGAGATAATTTCTGTTTCATTGCATATACTTAAGCATGACCTATGCAATAGTATCTGGTCTACTTATGAAAATGTCCTATGTGCAGCTGAAAAAAAATTTGTATTCAGAAGTGGTTGGGTGGAATCCTCTGTTTATATCCACCAAGTCCGGTTGCTCTGAATTCTGGTTTAGTTCTGTGACTTCTTTAGTAATTTTTTGTCTGCTTCCCCTAACTTTGTGGGAAAAAGACATTTAAGGTCTTCTGTTAAGATTGTGGTATTAGACAGTAAATTTTTTTATTTCCATTAAGATTTGTCTTGTACAACTTGGTGCTCCTGTGTCTGGTACACAGATGTTTATGAGTGCTACCTCTTCATCTTGAAATTTTCCCTTAAGCAGTACGTAGTGGCCTTCTTTCTTTCATTTGATCAATTTTGGTTTGAAGTTTAGACTCATTGTAAACAGGATTGCGAAGACTCAATTTTTTTTTTTTTTTTTTTTTTTTTTTTTT
>PVJA010001994.1:0-60538 GCA_004027025.1 Myocastor coypus | reverse complement strand
ATCAATATTGGTTCTGAAGGGGGGGGGGGAGAAAAAAGAAGAAGAAAAGAAAAAGTTTTCTTCTCTTTGAACTAGGAGGAAGTAGTTGTATACATAGCCCAATGTTTCATAATTGCAGTGGGTTACTGGTGAAACTGGCAATGTTGAAGGATGCTGATTTAAGCCTCTTACAACTCATCATACTAATGTAGCTCTGTGTTTTATGCCTTGTAATTAAGCTTTTCTGCTGGATGAAAAGTACAAGCCAAAGCAAGACCTGTCTAACAAAACTTTCATCATTAGTAATTTCCAGGGTCAAATCTCCTCAAGATTAACTTTGGAACCATTTGCAGTGCTTTGTAGAACGGTTGTCAATGTCAGCCATCGGGATGAGTCATGGCCAATGCTTGACCAGTTTGCTCTCTGTGATTGCCCGAGAGAACAATTTCTCCCGAAGTGACTCTCTCTAGGCACACTATACTTCACTTATCCCATTCCTCTGAGGTCCCATAATCTCCTTGACCAGAAAATTTGGGAAACCCCTGAGGCATAGAATGTTACAGCACAGGTTCTCTTATGTCCTGAGTCCTCACTGACCTTGAGGGGCTAGAGCCAAAATGATGGCTACCCTCATAGCCCTTGTTTTTTTCCGGTTTTTGGTCTGTTAACTTACATTCTCAACCCTCCAGCAGAAAAGCTCCATGACACAATTACTTCATAACATAGGTAATTGAGCTCAACCTCACTGCCTTTCTAAATATCATACATCTTAGACTTAGCTTGACAATGACATTTTCCTTCAATCATTGATATTCTAATAAATCTCTATATATTGTGGTAAAACAGTTACACATTTTTACAGAGACATTTAGAAATCTAAGGATGTAGAAAGTTGTAGCCTGTCAAGCCTATGTTATTTTGCCTAGTTTTTTTTTCTCAACTAATAACTTTTTTATCTTTTTGTTAACCAATCATTTACTTGAGATAGAGTATAGCAGTAACTGAGTTTATAATAGAAGCAGCACACATCTGGAAGTCCTGAATGACATGCATTCCAAGTATAGTGTTAGTGTTGCTTCAAAAATCTCTGATTTCAATTCAGCTGTGTTATGCCTTTACATTTTTATTTTTACTTTAGATTCCTTATACTAGGGAGACTATACAATATTTACAAATATAGGTCTGGTTTATTTCACTTATAATTATATGCTCAATATACATCCATTCATGTATGAAGTCTTCTAGTTTATCATTCTTTATAGCTGAATAATATTCCATTGTATAAAAATACCACATCTTGGGGCCTGGCAGGATGGCTCAGTGGTCTAAAGTGCCTGCTTAGGAAAACTTGGGCGGCTTCAGGGACCGCGGTTCGATCCCCAGCAGCACATGCTGCGCCAGCCCTGCCCTCAGGGCAGGCTGAGCCAGCCATAACAATAAATAAGTAAATAAATGAACAAACAAAAATTCTGAAACCAGAAAATAAATAAATAAATAAATAAATAAATAAATAAATAAAAGTTTTTTTTTGTGTTTGTTTGTTTGTTTTAAACACATTTTTTTTTTTTTTAACCATTCCTCAAATGATGGGCATTTTGGTTGTTTCCAAGATTTGGCGATTGCAAATTGGGCTGCTATACACATAGGTGCGCAGATATCGCTATAGTATGATGTTTTCAGGTCTTCTGGGAAAATTCCCAGTAGGGGGATAGCTGGATTGAATGGGATTTCCAGTTCTAGTTTTTTAAGGAGCTTCCACACCACTTTCCATAATGGTTGCACCAGTCTGCATTTCAACCAGCAGTGGAGAAGTGCTCCTTTTTCTTTACAGCCTCTCGAGCATTTGTTGCTGGTTGATTTCTTTATGATAGCATTCTTTCTGGGGCGAGATGGTATCTAAGAGTTGTTTTAATTTGCATTTCACAGATGGCTAGCGATGTGGAGCATTTCTTCATGTATTTATAGGCTTGCTGAATTTCTCTGAGATATGTGTGTTCATCTCAAATGCCCATTTTTGGATTGGGTCTTTGAAATTTGGAACCCTAATGGTTTTCAGCTCTTTATAGATTCTAGATAGAAGACCTTTGACTGAGTTGTTATTAGTTAAAATCTTTTCAAAATTTGCAGGTTGTCTTTTCACTCTTTCAATAATTTCTTTTGATGTACATAAACTTCTTAGTCAGAGGAGGTACCATTTGATGATGCTTTCAAGTATTAAACGTGCATTTTGATTTTTGTCCATGAATTTTTTCCCCACCCTAATGTCTTCAAGGTTTTATCCCACTTTCTCTGCCAGGAAATTTAATGTTTCTCTTTTAATATTTAGATCTTTAATCTATTTCGACTTTAGTTTAGTGAACGGTGATAAACTAGGGTCAAGTTTTTTTTAGTTTTCGGCATGTAGAGAGCCAATTTTTCTAGCAACATTGGTTAAAGAGGCTGTCTTTCTTCCAGTAAGTGTGACTGGCCCCTTTTTCAAAGACAAGGTGGCTGAGTGTGCTTGTATCTGATTCTGCATCTTCTAATCTATTCCACTGATCCTCAGGTCTATTTTTTTTGCTAGTACCATGCTGATTTTATTACTGTAGCTTTATAACTTTAGGTCAGGAACTGCAATGCCTCCTGCCTTACCCTTGTTGCCCAGAATTGTCTTTGCAATTCTGAATCTTTTTTGGTTCCAAATAAATTTTAGGAGTGATTTCTCCAGGTATGTGAAGTATGTTGATGGTATTTTCATAGAAATTACATTAAATCTGTATAGCAATTTAGGGAGTATGGCCATCTTCACAATGTTGGTTCTTCCTCTCCAGGATCAGGGAATATCTTTCCATTTTCTGAGATCTTTTAGGATCTCTTTTTTCAGAGTATAATAGTTTTTAATAGTTTTCATTGAAATAGTCTTTTACTTCCTTAGTTAATTTCTAAGTATTTCATTTTCTTCCATGTTATCATAAAAGGTACTGCTTCTCTAATTTCTCTCTCAGTGTGTTTGTTATCTGTGTAGAGGAATGTTATTGATTTTTGTGTGTTGACTGTGTAGCCTGCTATGCTACTGAATTTGTGTATTAATTCCAGTAGCTTTGTGGTGGAGTTCTTTGGGTCTTCCAAGTAGATTATCGTGTCATCTGCAAATAATGATAGGTTTATTTCTTCTTTACCTATTGTTATTCCTTTTATTTCTTTTTCTTGTCTAATGACTATAGCTAATGATTGCAGAACTATATTGAATAGGAGTGGTTGTAGGGGGCATCCTTGTCTTGTACCAGATTTGACAGTAAAAGATTTCAGTTTTTCCCCATTTAGAATTATGGTAGCTGTTGGTTTGTTGTAGATGGCTTTTATCAGGTTGAGGTAGAGGCACTCTATTCTGATTTTCTTTAGGACTTTGAACATGAATGAATGTTGGACTTTGTAAAAGGCCTTTTGGGCATCAATAGAGATGATCATGTGATTTTTGGTCTTGGCTCTATTGACATAGTATATTGCATTATAGATTTGTGTATATTGAATGATCCTTGTATCCTTGGAATGAATCCTACTTGGTCGTGGTGTATAATCTTCTTGATGATTTGTTGTATTCTAGTGGTGAGGATTTTTTTTCAAAATTTTTGCCTCTATGTTCATGAGAGAAATTTGTTACATCTCTTTCTGGTTTTGGTATCAGTGTAATACTTGCCTCGAGGAATGATTTTGGAAGGATTGCTTCCTTTTCAATTTCATGGAAGAGTGTGAGGAGTATTGGAGTTATGTCTTCTTTAAATTTCTTGTTGGATTAAGATGGTGAATCCATCACCAGGAACAAAGGTCCCTGAGGTTTTTTTTGTTTGTTTGTTTTTGGTAGGCTTTTTATTACATTTTTTATTTCATTGGCTATTATTTGGTTATTGAGAGTTCTAATATCTTCTTGATTCAGTTTTGGTAAATTGTACTTTTCTAGGAATCTGTCCTTTTCATCTGTGTCTTCAGTTCTGTGAGAGTAAAGATTCTCAAAGTAACTATTTATGATCTTCTGTATCTCTGTTTGGTCTGTAGTAACTTCACCCTTTTCATTCCTTATTGCTTGAATCTGAGTCCTTTCTTTCCTCTTTTTGTTGAGGTTAGCTAGGGGCTTATCAATCTTATTTAATCTCTCAAAGAACCAGCTTTTGGATTCGTTAATTTTTTGTATTGTTCTCTTTGTTTCAATTGAATTAATTTCTACTCTAATCTTTAGAATTTCCTTCCACCTTTGGGCTTTGGATTTCGTTTGCTCTTCTGTTTCTAGTTGGTTTGGGTGCTGTGTAAGACTGTTTATTTGTTCCCATTCTATTTTCTTAATGTGTGAATTCAGAGCTATAAATTTCCCTCTAAGAACTGCTTTCATTGCATCCCACAAATTCCAGTAGGTTGTGTTTGAATTTTCATTAAATTGTAGATACTGTTTAATTTCTTGTTTAATTTCATCTGTAATCCACTGGTTGTTGAGAAGAGTGCTGTTTAGTTTCCATATAGTCCTGGAATTCTTATGGTTTCTTTCATCATTTATTTCCAATTTGATTGCACTGTGGCCAGATAATATGCATGGGATAATTTCTGTTTTCTTGCATCTACTTAAGCATGATCTATGGACTAATATGTGATCTATTTTGGAAAATGTCCCATGTGCAGCTGAGAAGAATGTGTATTTTGAAGTGGTTGGGTGGAATACTCTGTGTATGTCCACTAAGTCCAGTTGTTTGGAGTTCTGGTTCAGTCCTGCCACTTCTTTGCTTATTTTTTGTCCGCTTGTTCTATCTTTTTTGGATAAGGGGGTGTTGAGGTCTCCTGTTAAGATTGTGGTATTTGATATGAGATTTTTCATGTCCATTAAGGTTTGTTTTATATAACTTGCTGCTCCTTTGTTGGGTGCATACATATTTATGAGTGTTACCTCTTTATCATGAATTTTCCCCCTAACCAATATGTAGTGGTCTTCTTTATTTCCTTTGATCAATCTTGTTTGAAGTTTAGACTGTCTGCAAACAGGATTGCTATCCCATACTTTTTTTTTTGAGGTGCTGGAGCATGTAGTATTGTTTTCAAATCTTTAACTTGAAGCCTGTGAGTTTCTTTAGGAGTTAATTGTGTTTCTTGTATGCAGCATATTGTTGGGCTCTGTTTCCTTATGCACTCTGCAAGTCTACTTCGTTTAATTGGAGAATTGAGCCCTTTTACATTCATGGCTATAATTTAAATGTATAGACTTATGATTGACATGACTTTTATTTGCTACTGTTTACCACTTTTTCCTCCTATGTTTAGTTGGTTACATATTTGGTGGGATCTTTCTGTTCTCATTTGTTGAATTTGGGTCATTTTGGTCCCTCTCTAAAATATTTGTTAGAATATTGTGTAGTGTTGGCTTTGATGTCATGAAATTCTTTAATTGTTCCTGGTCATGGAAATATTTCACTTCTCCCTCATACGTGAATGAGAGTTTTGCCGGGTATAATAGTGTGGGCTGAAATTTGTTTTCATGGATGACTTGAAGCACTCTGCTCCATGCTGTTCTTGACTTCATGGTTTTTGAGGAGAAATCTGCCGTTATTCTGATGGGTTTTCCTTTAAATGTGATCTGTTTCTTTTCTCTAGCAGCTTTTAGTATATTATTCTTCAGCTGTACTTCTGGTATTTTGACTATTGTATGTCTTGGCGTGTTTTTAGTTGGGTTGATGTTATTTGGAGTTCTGTATGTTTCAGTTACTTGCATGCCCAATTGTTTTCTCATATTTGGGAAGTTTTCTGCTGTTATGTCTGCCCATATTCTTTTTATATCATGTGTATTGACTCCTTCTTTCTCATTGATTCCTATTAATCTCACATTGTTCATTTTTACATCATTGTCGAATTATTCTTTCCTGCATCCTGGTTGTTTTTGAAAGATCTTTTCTTACCTTTTCACTGGGTGCGACTTTGTCTTCAAGATCTGTAACTCCATCTTCACTGTCATTCATACAATTTTGCCAATTTGTGATTGAGATTTTATTTTCTTGAATATCTCTTTGAAATAGTTTCATGCGATCTATTTCTTTCCCATATTGCTCCATCAGGGAATCCATCATTTTTTGTTCTCATCTAACTTTTTTATTGATGTCTAGTTTAGTAGTATTGATGTCTCTCATTATAGTTATCCTTTCTCTCTTTAGCTCAGAGATTATTTCTGTTCTATTCTGCTCTCTACCTTTCTGTAGTTGTTTTCCTACTTGGGATGCTATTGATTTAAACATGTTTTTCTTAACTTCTGATATTATTTCTGCTCTGTTTCCTCTATACATTTCTCCATTCTTTTTTTCCCACTTCATGTATTTCTTTTTTTTTTTTTTTACTTCAAATATTATCTCTGATCTCCGTTGCTTTATAAGTTTCTGCAATAGTCTGTCTACCTCAGATGTTTCTGATTCAGAGGTTTCGTCTGCCTAATTCCTATTTTCTTCCATTGTAATGTCCCCTGTATTTGATTTGGGTGGGCTCAGACCCTGAGATTGCATCTTACCCCTTGTCATTTTGAATGGAAGTGGTCTCTGCACTTCGGCGAGTTTATGCTGTTAGCGTCTATTGGCGTTTGGTCTGGATCCCCCAAATTGGCTCCCCGCCAGAAGTGCCTGGCTACGTGTCAGAGCTCAGGCTGTTGGCTGCTGTGAGTCCCCATTGGTCTGGACTGTGGGTGGAGATGGAGCTCTGGGGTTGAGGAGTCCGGGTAGGCTCGGGGGCCAGATGGGTTGCCAGAGGGGACGCATGATGTGTTCTATACTGGAGCTTGGGCAAGAGGAGTTAAAAAAAAGGGGGGGGGGAGAGGCGGGCTTAGAGGGTCCTTACCCAGCAGGCACGTGGGCCAGACGAATTCAGAACCAGAAATCAAGGAGGAGGAGCCTAGAAAAATGGGGAGGCAGGCCGAAGGTCCTTACCCTTCAGGCACACGAGCTAGTCGAGTTCGGAACCAGAAATCAGGAGACCATCCTTTAACTTTTAAGCTATGAGTTTTTTTATGTGTTAAGTGTGTTTCTTGTATACAGCATATTGTTAGATGTTGCTTCCTTATCCACTCTGCCCATCTATTTCTTTTAGTGGGAGAACTGAGTCCATTCACTTTGATGGCTACAATTGAACTGTATTGTCTTATGATTGACATGTCTTTTACTTTCCACTGTTTATCCCTTTTTCTCCTGTGTTTAATTGGTTACCATATTTGGTGGATTCTTTCTGCTCTCATTTGTGGAGTTTGGGTCATTTTGGTCCTTCTCTAAAATGTTTTTTAGTAGTCTGTGTAGGGCTGGCTTTGACATCACTAAATTTTTTAGTTGCTCCTTGTCATGGAAGTATTTCACTTCTCCCTCATATTTGAGAGACTTTTGCAGAGTATAGCAGTCTGGGCTGGAATTTGTTTTCATGGAGGACTTGAACCCTCTGCTCCATGCTCTTCTTGACTTCGTGGTTTGTGAAGAGAAATGTACCATTATTCTGATGGGTTTTCCTTTAAATGTGATCTGTTTCTCTTTTTCTTACAGTGGCTTTTAGTATATTATTCTTCTGGTGGATTTCTGGGACCTTGATTATTATATGTCTAGGTGTGGTTTTAGTCAAGTTGAAGTTATTTGGAGTTCTATATGCTTCAGTTACCTGAATATCAGATAGTTCTCTCATATTTGAGACTTTTTCTTCCATTACTTCTGCCCATATTCTTTTTATTTAATCTGTATTCTTTCTCATTGATTCTTATTCATCTCCATGTTGTTTATTTTTGCACCATTTTTCAGATGTCAAATTATTTTTTCCTGCATTTCAGTTTTAAGAGATATTTTCTCACCTTTACACTAGCTGAGACTGTGTCTTCAAGATCTGAAACTCTATCTTCACTTTCATTCATATAGTGCTGCCAGCTTGTGACTGAGATTGTATTTTCTTATGTAACTCTTTGTCACTATTTCGTGCAATCTATTTCTTTCATACATTGCTCTTTCAGGGAATTCATCATTTTTCTATTCTCCTCTATTTTTATATCAATGTCTTTTTTAGTACCTTTTAGGTGTTTCATTATAGTTATACTTTCTTTCTTTACTTCAGAGATTGTTTCTTCTCTGATCTCCTCTCTACCTTTCTGTAGTCGTTCCCTTAGATGCTATTAATTTAGAGATGTTTTTTTTTTTGTTGTTTTTTTTTTGTTTTTTTTTACTTCAGAGGTTATTTCTGGTCTAATTTCCTCTAGCCTTTCTGCAGTTATTTTTCCACTTCAGATTCTATTAATTCATGCATTTGTTTTTTACTTGAGATGTTATCTCTTATCTGATTTTCTCTTTATGTTTCTGCACTTGTCTGTCTACCTTAGACGCTAGCAATTCAAAGATTTCATCTGCGTGATTCTCATTTTCTTCCATCACAGTGTCTCATGTATTTGTTTTGCTTGGGTTCACTACCTGAGATTGCATCTTGTTCCTTCTCTTTGTCATTTTGTATAGCAGTGACCTCTGCACTTTGGTGACATTATGCCATTAGAGCCTGTGGAAATTTAGGTTTGATTACACAAATCTTGATTCCATCCACATGTATCTGGCTTGGTCTGGCTGCTGTGCTCAGCTTATTCTTGCTTCAGCTTTCAGAAGAGAGGCTGCTGTTCTCCTCTGGCAAGAAGCCCAGCTCATGGATTAGCTATTAGATTCTGACCCCCAGCCTCTCTGCAGAAAAGTTTGCTGCAGCGTTCCACAGCAGATACGGGAGCTGGGTTCTCTGTGAGGAAAAAGCTCATGTAGTGAGAGGGTGCAGACTTAGTGTTCCTGATTATGCTCCCATCAGTCACAGGCTGTGAGCGGGAGCAGAGTGCCAGTGGTGTTGGGAGGGCACATGCAGGCCAAGAAGTCCTACGAGAGTGTTGGTCTGGTTGGTAGGGGTGGTGCACAAAGTCCTAGCTCTAGTGTCAGTTCGGTAGGTGCATGCAGGTGGAGAGGTCCTACCTGGGCGCTGGCCTGGTCATCAAGGGCTTCAAGTTTAATTCAAAAAAATGAAAGTATGCTAATCAGTTTTAAATGCAATTGCAAGCTAGAACCTACAAATGTTAAAGTATGAAAGAATTTAACATAACGTAATCATAATATGAGCACCACTTATCTGGTATAAAACCAATTCCTTGAATCCCACATTATGTCAACAAATATGATAACATACCTGGTGATGTACTCCCTGCTTTGAGGAAAAAACATCGTACTCATCAAATAATTTTTTTAATTCTAGAAAATAATAATAATATTGTTAATGTTTCCCAACATTTTCCAAATGTGTTTTAAGTGGCATTCATGAAGGAGAAAATGTGGGGCAGGAGAAGAAATTTCAGATATAATTACAGAATAGACACCTACATGTTATTAGCAGCTTAAAATAATCACCCATATTCAAAGATAATTTGATAATTAACATTACCTGAATTTTGTTTAATGTAAGCAAGTTATCCTAATGGGGATAAAATAAAGACAAAATAATAAAGATCTAAATATATAGCTATTGGGACCTGGCAGGATGGCTCAGTGGTCTAAAGAGCCTGCTTAGGAAAGCTTAGGCGGCTGCAGGGACCGTGGTTCGATCTCTGGCACCACATGCTGCGCCAGTCCTGTCCTCAGGGCAGGCTGAGCCGGCCATAAAAATAAATAAATAAACAAAGAAAATTTCTGAAACAAGAAAAAAAAATTAAAAATTATAAAATAAATAAATAAATAAATAAATAACTATTTAAACATGGCTGATACCTTGAGGAAGCACTTTCTCTTTCATAGACAACAAAAATTGCACCTCATTATCATGTTTTGTATACAACAAAAAGCCAAGAAGTGAAAAATTTATTAAGGCTGCTGTTATTGCTTCAAATCCTCAAGAAATTTAGAAGAAATCCTGAAGGAACTTTCTCTAAAGTCCTACTTGTCTTCAAGTAGTAACATGACCTTGAGAAGCTCTCTTAACTTCTCAGCCCCTGGAAACAGAAATAACATTTACCAAGGAGCTACCTTGGAGCTGTTACCAAAATTCTGGGGAAGCAAATTGTACATTATCTTCTACATATAATGACATTAGATTGTTCTCCTTCACCAGTGGAATAGTGGGCTATATTCGATATGAGATATGAGAACTATCATCAAGTACTTTACTTTGTTCATCAGAAATGTCCAACATAGTTGGTGACCATTCTCCAGACACAGTAGTCTTTAATCCAGAGTAATATTTGCCCCAGGGAAGATAGAACAAATAACTTTTGGACTTCATAATAAGGCTGCCAGTCCTTAAGTTGATTATCAGAGATGTCAGGGAGACCAATATTTTATAGAAATATTGATGAACAAAGGGTGAGCTTTCAATAATAAGAGTTGTTATTGATACATAGCACTCTAAATAGAAGGAATTGAGTGAGCTAAGGTTTAGAGGTGAGAGTGTTGAGCGCTGGACATATGAATAGTATGACTGAGCAATTAAATTTGTAGTTTTATTAATTGTTACTTACATAGGTTTTAAAAGCTACATGTGACTAGTGATGGCTTAGACTATCATTGGTAACATGGAGAGAAGATTAGTGTTCCAAGACTTAAATTGCTTGACTAATTAGCAAGAAGCTATTTATTTGCTAGACCAACAAGTTAGAATTCTAAAATGGAACTCAATATATTTAGAAGCAAGAAAATAACCAAAACAATAACTTTGCCAAGGAAACAAAATGGCAGCAGCAGGAGACATAGGAAGACCATGAAGCTAAAAGGAAATAAACACTAAAGAAAGGCTTGCCTTGCACTGTTAAAACACAAAAGGATGTAGAAATTTGGTAAATAAGAGATTTTTTTTTTTTTTGTCTTTTTGAGACAGGGTCTCACTATGGAGTTGAGGCTGACCTTGAGCTCACTTTTGTAGCCCAGGCTGGTCTCCAACTCGCACCAATCCTCCTGCCTCAGCCTCCCAAGTGCTGGGATTACAGGCGTGAGCCACCACGCCGGGCTAACAAGAGATTATTGAAACCTTAAAACAAAAAGTTTTCCTTGAGTAGTAGAGGTAAAAAGATTTTTTTCATGGATAAGGAGTGGGATATGTTGAGTAGGAGCAACATGGAATGGAATCTTCTTTTTGAACATTTCTATTCCTAGAACTATAGAATAGAACATTACACACTAAGTTAATTTCAGACAGTACTGTATAATCGTAACCTAAGTGGGGTTTTTGAAAGCAAAGTAGGTAGTTTCAACATCAGGTGTGAAATTATAGTGATTTGTATAAAAATTTGAAGCAATTCTACAAATAAGTACTCTGAGTCATGACATTTTTAGGCCACATTGAAAACACCAGCTGAAAAATATAAACAATGTTGAAATTATAAATAGTCCCTTCCTGAGTTTATATTTGGACCTAAGGATAGATTATTCCAGGCCTTTATTTCTATATTGTACACAACTATTTTTCCTTGCAAGCATAGGTGGACACCAGATAAAGGGAGAGAAGTATCCTGAAGGATACATCAGAGGGAGGAAACCCACGGATAGGGACAATCTGTACAAAGTATATGTTTTTCTCTCTCTCATAATTAAATGACTATAATAATTTTCTCAGTTATGTTCACTTCAGATACTTAATAAAATATAAAATCTTTTAATCCAATCCAAAGTGGTAAATAAGAATATTAGCAGGTTTAGCTTGGGGATTTGTGTTTTTAATTAGTTAGTATTTTGTTTAAAATAAGGCACTTTTGGAAATACTGATATATTTCATTTATTCATCTCTGAACAAACATTATTTGAATATTTTCCATATTTCAGCCAGTTGGCTAGATACTGGACAATAAAGATAACCAGGACCATCTCTATACTAAAAAAAAAACTTTCTGGTTAAGGAGTACAGTAAATGACACTGCAGAATAAATGTTTGGTTGATGTTGCAAGGGGAACATAGGAGGAATAACTCGGCCTGGGGACAATATAGGAGGCCTTACCAACAGGAGCTCAAACTAAAGGAAGGTGTTTAGGGATAAACCTATCAGAGAGTAAAGGTAAAGAGCATATGCTACCTGAAAAGAAAGACAGGATATGTTTGGTCTGGGAATAGTATTGAATTCCATGTGGCTGGAAAACAATTTTCCATGAAATATTGTGTGTGGTGGTTGGGGACCAAGGCATGGTTCAGAGGATAGAAACAGTTCTATCTTTCTCTAAAGTGCATCAAAGACGTTAAAACATAGTGTGGTGTTGGTGGGATGAGAGATGGGGAGACCCAGTATAAGTTTAGTATGATAATTGAAATAGGTGTTCATGTCTGACCAAGACAATGCCCATGGAAGTATAATGTAAGGCACATTTTGGAGAATTACTTGATGATTTATTGTACATGACGTAATCAGATGATGGTCCCCTTGAAGCATTTATTAAAGTTGTCATAATGAGATGAATTGTATTGCTGACAGGGAACATATAATAGCTTAAGCAAAGCTATCATCACTGCTTAAGTTGGACTGCCATTGGATAAAGCCTGTATTGTCCTGTGGAGTCAGGGAAACATCAAATGAAAGGATGGTCTACATTAGAGAGTTTCATAATAGGTTCTATTGGTATTCCATATTCTTTGGTTTTATGTAATTTAAGAAGTATGTATTGCTTACAGTTTGTTTTAATTCTTTCAAGTATTCTGTCCATTAACAACTTGTTTTTTTTTCTTTTCTGATTATGTGTAATTATATTATTTTAAAATTTATATACTTTCTTTGACCCATTCCAAATATTAATATGTTAAATACATACATTTCCAAAATATATTATTAAACAAAGTATTTAAGTTATATTGAGGGATCACAAAACAGTGGTCATGAAAATATTTGTGATGATGGCTGAAAAGAGAAATCAGAAATTTTAACAATGCTTAACATAATTTACTTATTGATTTTTTTTTTTTTTTTTTTTTTTTTTTTTGTCTTTTTGAGACAGGGTCTCGCTATGCAGTTCAGGCTGGCCTTGAGCTCACTTTTGTAGTCTAGGCTGGTCTCGAACTCGCACCAATCCTCCTGCCTCAGCCTCCCGAGTGCTGGGATTACAGGCGTGAGCCACCACGCCCAGCTTATTGATTTATTTTTGTAAGTCTGATTTTATAAAGTTTTAAATTATATTTTAAAAAGAAAAAAGTAAAAATAACAAGAAACAAGAGTTTAAAAAACAGATTAGTAGGGCCTGGCAGGATGGTTCAGTGGTCTAAAGCTCCTGTTCAGGAAAGCTTGGGCGGCTGCAGGGACCACGGTTCGATCCCCGGCATCCCATGCTGCACCAGCCCTGCCCTCAGGGCAGGCTGAGCCGGCTACAGAAAGAAATAAACAAACAAGCAAAAGTACTGAAACAAGAAAATAAAATAAAATAAAATAAAAAACAGATTAGTAGGACAATCAGCATACATTATACACTTTTTATTGTTGACTTCACAGTTGTTATTCACAGAACATTATATAGGCATAATATCTTTGTTTACTGTTTTTTGACACAGGATTATGTTATGTAGTTCAGGCTAGCCTTGAGTTCATTTTGTAGCCAGGTTGATTTCAAATTCATAATAATCCTAATGGGATATAGGTATATCTTCTAACAGCAATATTAGAAAAAATCTTTCTTTTTAAAGAACTGAGACAAATTACCTGTAGAAGAATAGCTATTCCTATGTTTTTCTGGGTTCCAGTGGCATGTAGAATTATTTTCTGTCTTTTGGCTTATAGTTTATGAATTTCTTTTGGAGTCAAATGTGTTTTCAATGCAGCATATTGTTGGATCTTTCTTCTTGATCCCTTCAACCAGTCTTTTTCTTTTGATTGGTGAGTTGAGACCATTTACGTTGATGGTTATAATTTATATGATACACATTGGCTTTTCTTTTACACATTGTTTTCATGTTATTTGTTCCTTCTCTTTCTTCTCTGATTGCCCTATCTTGTGATTCATTCTATTGGTGCTTATATATTTATTATCTTAGTTATTTCTTTCTAGTACATTTTTCAGAGCATTATATAGTCCTGACATGGTGATGATAAATTTTCTCAGTTGGTCTTTTTTGTGGAAGTGTCTTATTTCTGCATCAATTTCAAAAGATAGATTATTTTTCTTCAGGGTTCAGAATGCTTCACTTCAAGCTCTCCTTCATGTGACAGCTTGTGTTGTCAAGTCTGCTCCGATTCTGATGGGCTGTCTTTTATAAATGATAGATTTCTTTTCTCTAGCTGCTTTTAATATTTTGTTCTCATGCTGAATTTCAAGAATCTTGATCATTATATGGCTTGTTTTAGATTTATTTAAGTTTATGTTTATATGGATTTTTATATGCTTCATTTATTGATATGTCAAAATTTTTGTCCTTACCTAGGAAATCTTCTGCCATTATTTTGTGAAGAGGTTTTTCGTAACTTTTGTGCTCTCTCTAGCTTTCTTACTAATTACAGTCAATCTTATGTTGTTCCTCTTTGTTTCATCTGTTGGATTGCTATTTTGTCGTCTATTGTGATTTTAAAGATATCTTTCATAGCTGGGGCATGGTGGTGCATGCCTGTCATTCCAGCACTTGGGAGGCTGAGGCAGGAGGATCAGTGAGAGTTCGAGACAAGCCTGAGCTACAAAAACGAGCTCAAGGCCAGCCTGAACTGTACAGCGGGACCCTGTCTCAGAAAAACAAAAACAAAAACAAAAACAAAACAAAACAAAAAGATATCTTTCATTTCCCCGTTAATGGTATGTCCTTGTCTTCTAGGTCGGATAGCCTATCTTTACCTTCATTATATATGCTATGTACACTTTCAATGGACTTTCTAATGCTCACATTTTTTGGATCTCTTTCATTGATTCCACTTCTATCTATGTTTGCCAGCTGTGGCTTCCATCATTTTCCTGAACTCCTCCATTTGTTTATGGGTGTCTGCTTTAAGATCTCTTATTTTGATAGTCATTTCTTTCGCAACTTAGAGTTTATTTTTTTCTTATGCTCTCTTCCATTTTATTTCTGCTGCTACCATTTCAGAGCATACTATTTGTTGGCTTCTGATTTCCTCTGTCTCTGTGCTATGGACTTGTCCTGGGTAGGCTAGGCATTTGGGATTGCACTTTTTCTATTTTATTTTGTTCTCTGTGGTTTTGCTATGTTACATAGCCATATCACTGCTACAGAGGCTTCCGTAGGAAATGTCTATTTCTCTGGATGTCTTCTAGATGCGGGTGGTTCGTTGTCTTTATATCTATCCCAAGAATCTACCTTCCTAAGGTTGAAGATATTAAGGTTGAAGAGTTTCTATCATTTTAACTCAGTGTAAACTCGTCTGTTACAGGCTATGATATGATTGTCATATAGGATAGAAAGCCTGGTTATAATATGCATGATATCCTGATTAAAATAATTTAGCCAATAATAACAATATATTCAAGTATAGCCTGGCTACTGGCACACTGTGATAACTATGAACCTTGTAACTACAACCATAAAAAAGTCTCCAGAAATACAATATAGTCCAACTTATTTCAGGAACTTGAATAGAATGTTTTCCTGCTTAGTGGAGTGACTGTACTGTTGTGCAGGAGTCCAGGAGGACAGGGGATAGGATGGAGAGATGAATGAGGTTAAATATACTAGGAACAAGGTTGGAGAGCAAAAATGATTAATCAGGTTTTGGATAATTGTAGGACCCAGGAGAGAAGGATTGGGAAGGAATGCCTAGGTATTTTGAAGGGAGTCAGAAAGAGAAGAGACAATGTTTACTCATATGAAATTATCGTAACATCAAGCAAAACAGTTGACAAGAACAAAATGATGGGTAGAATAAAACAAAGCAAAGCAAAATAAAACAAAACAAAACAAAACAAAAAAGCTTGGAGAGCACCCGCTGGCTCATATTACTAATGTTGCATAAGATATTTCCCTGCCTCTAGTTCTACCTGTCTACTACATACAACTTAACCTGGATCCTACTGTGTCACTGGCATTCCTGCATTTCTCTGAGTACCACTAGTGGGTGGAGGTAAAGGCAGATCTTAGACTTCTCTCATCAGCTGTGGGATCCTGGGTCACTGGAGTAAGTGAGAAGCCAAACTCCCATTCCTGTCACCAGCCATGGTGTCCTCAGGCAATCTTTTTAACAAAATTCAAACATATGACCTCCGATTATGAACAAATAGAATATATGATATTGTAAAATGCTTGATTGTCTTATGATATACATAAATATTTTACAAGTTAAAACAACTTGAAAGTTCACAGCATTTATATGGAGTGTCTTCTTGCTAAGAAAATTTTAGTACTTTGACTCTACTGTGAAGTACCCTATGGTATAAAATATTTAGTAGTGAAAATACATCATCTTTCTGTTTGTACACTTAATATTGAAATGAGAAGATGTGTGGTAGAAAGAAACATGGAGCTAGACTAGCTGAGTAAATCTGGGGCTTTGGAGTGAGATGGATATGGTGTGGGATTTTCTGTATAGGACTTAGAGCATGAACCAGAATGAACATGTTCTTACATCCTAGGCCTTAGTTTCCTCTGTGTAATATGGTAACAATGCCTGCCTTATGCAGCCATGCTGAGTATTAAATGAGAGAATACAAGTCAAGCCCTCAGTACGGTGGCTGACCTACAGCACACCAAGTGTAAAATGATAGAATTTCCTAAAACCACAACCACCAATTTCCTAAAACCACAACACGATTGAAGATTCTATTTGAAACTCACCTACAAATTTGTGAAGATGTCAAAAAAAGTCACAGTTTCTTTGGGGGTATGAACCTGCTTATAAGTAAAGAGCAGCAAGGAGGTAGGATGAATTCTAAATTGGATGATTGGGATTGGAATTCATTGACTCTTACGAGTCATGTCTGAATTTACATTTTAGAATTTATCATTCAAAAGTTTTATTTTGCTTTGAGCCATGATCTGCTTAACAGCATGGAAAACACATTTGATCTAGACAGATTTGGAGTTTAAAAATGGTACTGTGTTGATTTTATACACCTAGTGGGCATACAGGTGCCCATCATTCATGAATGATGAAATCATTCATTTCATCAGGGAGTTATCAATGAAACTCAGAAAAGAGTTGATACGTTAAGCTCAAGTATCTATATTACAGAGTAATATCACTAAGCTTCTCTCATGCAGGGGTAAGAAAGTAAGTTTACAGACCAAAAATTAGAGAAAAAGAAGGGCTACAAGGATTGCCAATATTTTGGCCCTAGCCTTTCAAGGTCAGTGAGGATTCAGTATATAAGAGAACCTGTGCTGTAACATGCTATAACTCAGTAGTGTCCCAAATTTTTTGTTCAAGGAGATTAGGGGGCTACAGATGAAAGGGATCAATGATGTATAGTGTGCCTAAGGAGAGTCACCTAGAGAGAAAACATTGAGGCTTTCACAGAGAGCAAACTGGTGAAGCAATGATCATGACTTATCTAGATGGCTGACACTGACAACAGATCTACAAAGCACTGTAAATGGTTTCAGAATAAGTCCTAAGGGAATTTGATTGACTTTGGGAAATATAAAAGATACATGTCCTATTATACAAGTCTTGCTTTAACTTGCTCTTAACCACCCAGCAGAAAAGTTTAACCACGAGACATAAAATGTAAAGCTAGATTAGTATGCTGAGCTGTGAAAGGCTTAAATAAACAGCTTCTGACATTGCCAGTTCTGCCAATAACCTGCTGTGATTATGGAATATGGGACAATGTATGCAACTACTTTTTCATAGTTCAATGAGAAGAAATTTTTGTACCAACAATGGTTAGAAAAATTATTTTGCCTGCATCCTGTGCTCCGAATAACTACTACAGGGACAACCATATGCATTGTATTAATTATGGTGGATGTACTACTAACGTGTTTTGAAACAGTCTCATTGTTATTTCTTATTAAAAGTAATCAAAAACAAATAAAATCCCAAAAAGAAAAGAGTTGATAACTTAAAAAAAAAAAAGATTTTAATAATATAAGTGACATTTAAAAATGAAAGTGACTGATAGTTTCTTAAAAACAAACAGAACTGTATGCACACAAATTCCACATTTCTTGGCCTTTCCAATAATCACAGTACGGGTAACCCACTAAGAATCATTACTCAAGTAAGCTTAAATTATTAATTAAAATTTTGTATAAAACATTGCCTTAGAAGGAATATGCAATTTAGAAAACAGTTCTAATTTTCATGTTTTTCTATCCTCATACCAAATGTTTAAGATGTTTGAAATAGGTGAGTTGGAGTATGTTTTGTGATCACAGATAAAATTTTGTGTGTCTCAGTTTTGACTGTGTTGAGGGCCTGGGCATGGAATATTGCATAACAGAAGTTATAAGGCTAGACAAGGTAAGGCCAGAGGCTGAGCAATACATAGGATTAGATTAGTTGCCTCCATTTGAATTGCACCCTCATGATATTTTTTCTGCTTATTTTCCTGAATAAGTGCTGCTCCCCTGACAGGTTGTACAGAATAGTGGCTAAGCACTTGAGTTTGGAGCTAGACTTCCTAACTTACAGTGACTTAGGTATCTTTTTTACTTCAGGGAAGTTATTTTTACTCTATGAATGTTGATTTCACCAGACAGGAAAGTTAATATAGTACTTACATTACAAGGGTTTATGAGAGTTAAATGAGATAACATACAAAAAAGGCTCAAACCTGATTATGTTTCAAGGGCCAGCTGTTTTGTTTCTACCTAAGTTATTAAAATAAGCTCTGGTTTTGGGCTGGTGAGATAGCTCAGCAGGCTTAATACCGGCTTAGGCAAGAACAGGGACCAGGTTCAATTCCTGGTACCACAAGCTGCACTGGCCCCACCCTCAGGCATGCTGAGCCCGCCCCCTGAGTTCAGGAATGGTAGCACGTGCTTGTAATCCCAACCCAGGGGAGGCTAAATTTGTATTAATACTTACGGAATTTGGTCACACACAGAATTTTTACAAAATACAATGGATATAGTTGTTTTTTAATTGACTGTCAATTTCATCAGAAAGCCAAGCTGAGTACACTGTGCACATAATTCGGATTGAACAGTACCCCTGAAGGAAACATACTGAAAGTGAAAGAATAGTGATAAGTGCCAGAAGAGAAAGAACACGGGTAGAACTGAACTAGCATGTTTATGCCCTTGTGTATTTTACATTGTCGTAGTCTAAGTGTCTAATACAATCCTGGGAATTTGGCAGTTACTTGGTGAATTCTTTGTATTAGTGTAAAATGAATCTTAAGCAATTCACAGCCAGAATGTTTTATAATTGTGTGTATAGGAAAAAATCTTTTTTATTTTACAAAAGTTGCCTAGATTTGCCCCCTCTGAAACTATGACATATGCCTGATGGATATAGATTTTCATTTTAAAAATTAAAGAGGGGCTCAAATGAGTTTAGTTATTTTCTTGGATGATGAAATGCTCCCCGGAGGTAGACCAAGAGCAGTGATAAATCTTTGATGTACCTGTGTAATAAATGCTGCGCACTGCTGAGAGTATCTGGTTTTGAGGTTTCAGTGGCAGAAAACCAACTGCAGGGGATGTGGATATTCTAGTAAAGCTTTGACCTTAAATGTTTTATCCACTTAAAGAGAATAATGCACAATTTCAAAAATGTTAGCACGATTCCAAAAGGAAGTGAAAATTTTCTTGTTTACTTTTCTTTCTAAATAACTTTTAATAACACTACTGGATAGGTAACTAATATTACCTTAATTTTAAAATAGAAGCTCCTTTTTCATTTAAAATGATGCAATGTAGGGTACTCTGCACAGGTTTTCAATAAGTGAAATCAGTAATATTTTGAGTGCTGAGAAATGACATCCTAAGAATGCAAAGTAGGTCTGGACTGAAGAAATAGTAGAATGGGAATATCCGCGTCTCCTACCCTCCTTGATTACTTTGGAATGAAAAGGAAAGACAGAAAAGCAGAAAAGAAGAGGTGGGCAAGGCAACCTGTAGAAGTGTTTGATCATCCTCCAAAGTCAGGACAGAGCTCAGATTTCCCTAAGAGCAGAGCATCTGGCCTTGTTTTCATCCTTGCAAATGAAAAGGCAAAGGGTAGCAGCGGTTGCCATTCCACCCCCACGGCATGCGTCCAAGTTCTGTGTAGACAGAAGCAAGTTACTCTGCGTATCCATGGGTGTGATCTGGTGATGCTGTGACATGTTTCGTGAAAGCGATAAGAGGCAGAGTGGTTTGGACCATGAACCTTCAGTAGCTTATGAGTGACATGCGTTAGAAAAATTTCAGTTTATTGTGATCAATCCCAAACCTGTTTCTTTTGTTTAATACTACCTTCTTTATCTAACATGCTTGGTGTTTATGGAATACACATCATACAGATCTGTGATTATCACAACTGGGTTTAATTTTGGCAGTGCAGGTTATTTTATGAACGCAATCTTTTCTGTGTTAATAGAAAAGCTTAGAAACTGTACTTTTGTTATGCATTGGCATCTTCTTTAATATCTAGAAAAAGGCCTAGTATTATAAAATTAGGAATTCCTGAGCTAGCCAAATAGTTCAGTGGATTAAAGCACCTGCAAGGAGGCACAGGGGCCGTAGGTTCGATCCCTGGGCCTGCAGTGCCAGGGCTGCCCCCAGGGCACACTGAGATTGCAATGGAGACAGGTGTGGTGGTGTGCACCTGTAATCCCATCTTGTGGAAGGCTGTAAACAGGTGGATCTAGTAGTGAGACCCAGAACACCCTGTATGCCCTTCCCTAAAATAAAAAAATAAGAAAAAATTAAAATAAAATTAGGAATTCCTTGTCCATATGCAAAATACCCCCCCAAAAAGTAAAATAAAATGCACGGAACATAAATGACAGGACGGTTGATCTTACCTTATATAAAACAAATTGCACGGAGCCTTTCAAATGCCTTATGCGTCATTCTCCCAACAAGTGTGTGTGTAGAATATATGCTGTTTGGGCATTCCTTTGCTATGAGACAAATTCCATATGACTTGCAATAAATGTGTGCTTAAAAGTGTTCTGTCTTAGGGCCAGCCGGAATCTTGGTAGACTACAGTGGCTGCCTAAGCGGGGACTGGGGTTTGATCTCCAGCTTGCCATGCCAGTCTTGCCCCTGGGGTGCACTGAGATAGTGACTAAGACTGACATGTGCTGGCACGTGCCTGTCATCCCAGCACTTGGGAGGCTGAAAACAAGAGGATCATGATGAGTCCTATCTGTGTAGTGAGACCCTACACTAAATATTAAAAAAAAATGTTCTGTCTTTTTATCAGTACTTTACATACTTCTGAACATCTAAAAAAGAATATCTTAAAGTGTATTTAGCGTTGTTCACTATCTGTATAATTATGTGGAATAGACTGCACAAACAGAATAATGTGTGTCATATGGAAATGTCTTTTAATATAATCAGTTTGTCTCAACTGCAGAGGGACTTTCTGTTCGTTATGGCGTTTTGCTTGATCTGCTCTAAAACCCACTGAACAGCACAGACCTACATATTCACCAGGATTCACTTTAAAGGTGGGATAACATTACATTTCTAAATAGCATTTTTAGAAGATATTTGTTTTCTGTGACTTTCCTTCTTCCTTTATGTTCATTCAAAGCAAATTTACTTAATGTGGATTCTCCTAGAATACCAGATTATTTTTACTTCTACAAGTTCCAGAGGTAGCAAAATGAGTTCTCCTTTTAATAGTTGGTAGAGGCCGGGCATGGTGGCACACCCCTGTAATCCCAGCACTTGGGAGGCTGAGGCAGGAGGATCGGTGTGAGTTCGAGACCAGCCTGGGCTACAACAGTGAGCTCAAGGCCAGCCTGAACTGCATAACAAGACTCTGTCTCAGAAAAAAAAAAAAAAAAAAAGTTGGTAGAAATTTGGGAGCAGTGGGTTACATATAATATGCGTAGGTCTTACAGAAATGGTCAATTAATCTTCCCAAACAGCAGTGGGGATTTCCTGTTGGCCAAATGTGGCATTTGTTCTGTGTAGCACTTCTTTCTTCCAAAGTCAAGGTGTAACTGAAGGCAAATCACCCTGAGAAAGGATAGAAGACTTCAGCAAACAGTAGTGGCCTTTCTTTCTGTTATGGGTGCCTGGGGTGGCATTTCTTCCTCTAAGATGGTGCTCCCATTCCAGGATCTGTGTGTGTCTGAGGTGCCTGAGCTTGAGTCTACCGTGGCCAGCCTGCTGAACTCCCATGGTCCTCCTTGGTGTTTGGGCGATGACCTATCACACCTTCAGCTCAGTGATACCATGTCCTTTGGGCCTGGAAGGCCCTTAGCTGCCACCTGCACATCTTCAGTGGAAAACTCAGCAATTACTGAGCTTAGAGTGGTCCTACGTTAGACAGGGATTGGAGGTCCCTGCAGAAAATTTATTCTGAGCTTTCAACTGGCCTGCATGCCTTGAACGTTCACCAATCTGCAGCCCAGGCATGGAGAATGAGCATCACACTCTGCTTCTAAACACACTTCATCGGACTCAACTTTTATCTTCGTATTTCATTTAGCATTTTGTGCTGAGTAAGTGCCCTTATGGTTGTAATTATGTGGGGCTTTTTGGATATAAACTGTTACTAATGTTCAAATAAGTGAAACATTTTATAGATATTTTTAGACTTATCGTTGGTTTGTTACTTTTCTTGAATTTCACTTCAGACTTTGGCCATAGTGGTACAACTACACACTTTTTAGTAAAACAGATAATAGCGTCTTACCTGTCAAAGTTTGTGTCTTTGCTCTTGTTTTGACTGTTTCTAGCTCCCTCTTGTCATCGTGTTTCCTTGTCTTTCTTTCTTCACTTTGCTCCTCACTTTTCTATTAGTATTTGGATTTTTTGACCCTTGTGTAGGATCTCTTTCTACTTCCCACTAATCTATTTTTTGACTATTGAACTATAAAAAGAAACCCAGGCAAGACTCGACTGTGGGAATTTACCATATCGTCTTACACTTTCTGTTCTTTCTCCTTTGTCACTGATATATTGCTTGGAAATACTGATATTGACTTCTAGAAATTTATAAAATCTCCAGTCAAGGCATAGAAATTTCAAATAAATCTCCAGTGGCTGTGGTAAGAAAGTGTCCAATTTATTGTTTTCCTTTATCGCTTAGAAATTGTGACAGTGAATGTTTAGAACAAGGGTACTTCAGGACATCATAAGAAATCAGCCAATGTTAATGAGTTTTTTATTTCCTTAGAGACATGATTCACAGGTTGGTTAGAGGCCTCTGAACAATTTAGCTCCTGGAAGTTCAGGACTGCTCCTTTATTTTATATCAAAATTGCCACAGTGATGGCCCCTTTTAGTTCTGCTAACTACGTGGGTATGTTTGCACCTGCGCACACGCATGCACGCACACACACACGGGAGCACAAGCACACCCAGATGCATGTAAGAAAATCAAGGTCTCTGATTTAAGGTTTTATAGTTTCTTTCAGAAGGATGCAGCATGAGCAAAGCCGCTGTGTCCCGTCACCTTCTGCTGCTACGACAGTGACGGTGCACAGCGGCCCGAGTGCTGTCATTTTCTTGCGTGAAATCCGCAGTGCTTAGAGGGGGCGTTCCTAGGTGTTAAACACATTAAAAATTACAACTGTGATCATATTACATAAAATATTAAGTAAAAATGGATTAAAGACTTCAATGTGAGCATTAAAACTACAAAGATCTTAACAAAGTTTTATAATCTTCAATAGAGAATGATTTCTTAGGTATATTACAAGAAAAGCATGAACAACAAAGAAAAATATACTTGGATAAAAATAAGAATCATAAATATGTTTCAGTGGGTAATAAAAGGAAATACAAAATGCAGAACGGGAGAAAGTATCAAAATCATGTACATGTTAATGTAGAATACATAAAGGACTTCTACAAGTAATAATTAAAATGGAAAAATGAAATTAATAGAAAATTCTGTAAACATAGAAAAATGGCCAGTAAGAATGTGCAAAGATGTTCAACACCTTGGAGATTAGGAAAATGTAAATCAAAACCATAATTAGGTAGCACTTTATATTCACTAGGATATGCCTAAGAAAAGTGCAGGTAGCAAAATCTGTTGGCGAAGACATGGAGAAATTAAAATACTCACACATTGCTGGTGGGAATGTAAGATGATGTAGCCACAGGAAAATAGCAAAACATTTTCCAAGAAATTAAAAGCAATGATCACATATTCCACCAGTTTTCTCTTAGCTCGTGTTCATGTGGTCTTTATTACAGTAGCTAAAAACAAACCAGATTCTATCAGTTGGTAAATTAAGTGACACATCCATAAAATGGAATACTATTTGACAATAAAAAGAAATTAAGTTGTAATAGAATGCCACAATATTGACAAAAGTTAAAAGCATTATGCTAAGTCAAAGAAGAACATTGGAAATGATGATATACTACCTGAGACTATGTATATGAAATTAGAGCCAGAAGACCTGTTAGTATTTGCTTGAGGCTAGGGATTGGAAACAGGGCACAGCATTATAGGACAGTGATGGGTAAAGGTCCCCAAGATTCCTTTGAGGACCCTGAAAATGTTCCAAAATGTGTTGTGTTAACCATAGTTGAGCAACACTGTGAATATAGTAAATCAAACTATATTATTTTTTGTTTAGCTTTTTAAAATTTGCCTAGACAAAATAACAATAACAGAGTTTCAAAATAGTTTGATAGAAGTTATAATAATTATTACACTGTGTATTTTTGTTTTCATAGTAGTTACTCAGAGTATAAGATATAAGCATGATAGTTTGTAAAAACAATATTACCACACACTTTTCTTCTCAATGAACTAAGAGAAACTGTATCTAGATCTTAAATATCTTGTGTATATATTTTTATTTTAGTCTTCCTTTCTCATTTCCCCCATTAAAGCTTATCTTTTATTTTGAATAGTTACTTCCCTATTAATAATATCTATTATATATTTTGGATCTTATTTACTTGACAGTATTTACAAATATGGGTCTGATTTATTTCACTTAGGAGTATGGTCTCTTGTAGTACCCATTTACCTACAAAGTCTCAAGTTTATCCTTCTTAATGGCTGGAGGAAAATCATCCTCTTACCTATTCCTGCACTGATAAGCATTTGGGTTGTTTCCAAGATTTGGCTATGACAAATTGTGGTGCTATAAACATGAGTGCACATGTAATACTTGTGGTATGATGTTTTAATTGTTTTGTGAAAATACCCAGAAGGGTAATAGCAGGCTCAAATGGGACCTCTAATAATAGTTATTTTCAGCAATCTCCACACTGATTTCCAGACTGGTTGTACACACCCACCAACAGTGGAGAAGAGGCCCTTTTCCCTGAAAGCCCTCTAGCTTTTGTTAATGGTTGATTTCTTGATAATAGCCATTTTTTTTTCTGGAATGAGATAGAATATCAGTTTTGTTTTAATTTGCAACTCTCCAATGACCAAGGATGCTGAACATTTTTTTATGCATTTATTTGCCATCTGTATTTCTTCATCTGAATAAAAAGGTATATATTCAGATGCCCATTGGATGCAGATTTTTAGATTAGGTCTTTGAATTTGGGGTTGTCTGATGTTTTCAATTTTTTATATGTTCTGTTAAAAGTTCTTTGAGGAATAACTAACTACAATGTTTTCCCACTCTGTGGGTTGTGTTTTCACTCTGTTGTTGATTTCATTTGTTGTTAAAAACCTTAAATAAGGTAAGATCCCATGTTTTTACTCCTTACACCTTCTCTCTTGCAGTATTCTTTTTGTTTGTCTGTTTTTTTTTTTTTTTTTTTTTTTTTTTTTTTTTTTTTTTTTTTTTTTTTTTTTTATGCTATCTCTGCCTACATCTGTATCTTTGAGATTTCTACCTATTGTCTCTTTCAGTATCTTTTTTGGTATTTAGATCTTTGATAGATTTTGACCTTGGTGATAAGCATGGTGTAGTTTTAGTCTTTGGCATGTGGTAAAGTAGTTTTTCAGCACCATTTATTATTATTATTATTTTTTAAAATTTATTTATTTATTTTTTTTTTTTTTTGTGGGACCATGGTTCAAACTCACGACCTTGCACTTGCTGGGCAGGCACTTGTGCCACGGAGCTATCTCCCCAGCCCTGTTCAGCACCATTTATTAGAGAGACTTTATTCTACCGAGCATATTTGACCCCTCTGTCAAAGATAAGGTGGCTAAATGTCTTTGGTATTACATCTGCATCTCTCCATAGAAACCTCCCAAAACTCTACAAAATCCTTGTAGATTTAATATCCAAATGAAGGAGTTTAGGGGGTCCAAAGTCAACACACAGATGGCAATAGCGTTCCTGAACACAAGCATCAAAATCACAGAGACAGTGGTTAGGGACAGCATGCTCTTCACAATAGCACCTAAAAATAAAATACTTAGTAACCAGTCTAACAAAGAATGTGAAAGATCTGTACCGTGAAGATTTCAGTATCTTAGATAAGGACATCAAGTCAGATTTCAGAAAATGGAAAGTTACCACTTTCTCTTGGATAGAAAGAACCAATATAGCGAAAATGGTCATAATCTCAAAACTGCGATACAGATTTAATGCAACCCCAATCAAAACACCATTAACATAACTCACAAATCTAGACAAAACACTGCTTAAATTCATTTGGAACCAGAAGAGTCCTAGAATCTAGAATAACAAAAGCAAATTTGGACAACAAAGGTTAATCAGGAGGCATCACAATTCCAGCCCTCAAATTATACTACATATCTACTGTGACTCAATTGGCATGGTACTGGCAACAAAATAAAACAAAAACAGACCTGAGGACCAATAGAATAAACTGTGCTCTTTAAATAGATGAACACTGTCAAAAGTATAGCAAAAATGTAAAGTAAAGCTGGAAAGTATCCTTGAGTGTGACACCTGTCTGTAATTCTTGCACTCTGAAAGGCTGAGGCAAGAGGATTACGAACTTGAGGATAACCTATCCCTATTCCAAAAGAGAAAGAATAAAACAAAAAGACTACAAATGCAGCCCAGTATCAAGCCCTGCAATTGAATTCTCAGGACTGCCAGGAAAGAACAAAAACGACTGAGTTCCTTGATTTAATTCTTGAGGCAAAATCTTGCTTGGCTAATAAACACGGTACTCGAAAAACAGACTGCACAAGCCCTTGGCTGTTTGTTTAGAAATCTGTATTTGAAAAAGTATACCCATGGTAAAGCATTATTCAAACAAATTAGGGAGAAATAAAAATATCAACTATTTGAGTAGAATTTACAATGAAGCATAAGAGGAAGCCATTTGGAAACAACTGACAAAATAACACAACTTTTTAAAAACATCAATCAGCATAATTTTATAGCTATTACATAAGAAAACATTTTCACAATACATGTGAGTACCTAATGTAGCAGAATTTTCAGGGAAAAGGAAACTCAAATGCTGCTTGTGGGACAGTAAATTGGTAGCACCGCATTAGTAGGCAATTCAGAAAATCCCAGTTATATTGAAAATATGCATTCTATGTGAATTGTTCTATAGGGCATGTATTAAAGGAAGACATTCATGTACATGGCATGGATTTTCATTACTGCATTGATTTAAGTAGTAAAACTTTAGCCATAACATGAGACCATTCATAGAATAAAAGATAAATTATAGTATAAAAGTTAAAGTAAATCTCAACATTGTCTAAATCATAAAAGCATAATGATGACAGAAGAAAAGTAAAGCTATGGCATGATTAAAAATGATAAACAGATAGTATAATACTTACATGCATGAATAAATTCTTGTCAGAGAAAATGACAATATGGACAGAGCAAGATAAGCAGAAATCTTAGTGTTGCAATTATATCTGGGAAGAAAGAAAATAATTAAAATTATTAATTTTTGGAGACAAGGAGGTACTATGCATAACTGTTTCAATATTTTTGCATGTTAAAATACTAAGAAACAAACTGGGCATGGTGGCCCACACCTGTAACCCAAGCACTTGGGAGGCTGAGGCAGGAGGATTGGTGTGAGTTTAAGACCAGCCTGGGCTACAAAAGTGAGCTCAAGGCTAGCCTGAACTGCAAAACAAGACCCCACCTCAAAAAGACAAAAACAAACAAACAAACAAAAACAAACTAAGGAAGTTCCAGGCAGCTTGTCATTCTGATGAACTGTGAGGATCCCACAGCAAGAGAATAGCTGGATGGTACTGAATGAGAAAGACAGGCTCGAGCCTGACTGAAGGACGTGGAGGAAAAATCACCAATGAAACATTCCTGATAGCCACAGCAGTCCTAGTACAGAACAGTCTAACAGGTTCACAATATCAAATTGCTTTTTCCTTATTTATATGTTTCCTCAGTCATATACTGATAGGCACAGGTTATGACCATGTCTTTCCTGAAGAGCAGAAGAGCATCTGTATATGAGGAATATAATTTTACTTTTTAAGGGTAAAAGAGGAAACATTATCTATAATATTTCCCTAATGTTTCTGAATTCCATATGTGTTTTAGCCATAGACTCTATTAGAATATTTGAAATTGCTTTCAATTTCCATAAGTAAATCTATTGCCCTTTTGCTCTGGTTTTGTTGTCTTCTGCTGCCAGGACCTGTTGGCCCTGTGCCACCCTGTCTTGGAGCCAGGTGATATGGACTGAAGCCACTACAAACTATGAACTAAATAAGAAGTTTTCCTTCCTTTAAAAAAAAGTGGGGGGACATCTGTAATTCTTGTTTTGGAATCTGAGACAAGAGGCCAACCTGGGCTTTATAGCAGACCAACAACAGTCGGAAATACTCAATGAGACCCTGTCTTAAGACCTATGTAACTATGACACACATAAATACGTACTATAGAGTTATTATCTACAAGCTGAGTAAATATTAGCACTTCCTCATGAAGTTTTGCTTATGGTTTTCTTTAAAGCTTTTTGACCTGCAATGATTTGATTCAGTAGTACTTGCTCTGTAATGACAGTATTGCTTAATTTCATAAGTATACATTATAAATATCTTAGTAGAGGTAATCATCTTCTAAATTATATTCTAAATTTGACCGAAATTTATGTCTTAAAAAGGCATAAATCCTTACTCAAATGTACAAATACTTATATTTCATAGCAGTACTACCAAGAGCATATAAATTGCTTTCATGTTCAAGTTTTCCTTAAGTGTCTTAGCTTAAAGACTAGAGAGAAGGCTAATGTGATGTGGGTGAGGGAAGCAGAAGATGATATCAGGGAGCTAAGGAAAGTTTCTATGAATCCAGTGAAACAAAGAATGACCCAGTTTTAAAATGCAACCTTTGTAAGCGTCTTCCAAATAACTCAGCAGACTAAAGCACCTGCTTACGCAGGCACAGGGACCAGAATTTGATTGCTGGTCTTGCTCTGCCAGCCCCACACCCAGGGCACACTGAGAAGGCTACTGAGACTGGGTGGGGTGGCACACTCCTATAATCCCAGCATTTCGGGAAGCTGAAAACAGGAGGATCACTACAAGTTCCATCTATGTAGTGAGACCCTGTAGTCCCTGTACTAAATTAAAAAAAAAAAAAAAGTTGTCATGGCCTCACATAATTGTTTTGATGGTTATGTGTCAGAGTATAGTTTTATCATGAATAAATATGAGAATTATATTTTATAAATTTTTATTGCTGAGGGCTGGACAAATTGTGGCATCCAGCATATGAGCGTTCCTTTCTTTCACATCTACACATTCTCCACACAGTCTTCTGTCTCCAATCCAGAGGGGCAATGAGCATGTTCAATTGTTTCAAGGAAGGATATGATCAACCTAAATTTACCATGGAAGAAAGTGAAATCACGATGTTTCTGCAGCAATAGGGTAGGATTATTTATAATCTAAAATTTTTATTTTATTTTTTATTACTTTTAATAATAAAAAAAACAATGTAACAGTTTAAAAACAAGTTAGCACATTTCCAATATTTGGTACAATGCATGTTGTCTTCGTAGTACTTTTACGGAGCACACGGTGTAGATGTGATAATTTTTCTAGTCATTATTAGCAAAAAAAGATTTCATTGAACTAAGAGAAAGAAGTTGTATACATAATTCAATGTTTCATAATCTCATTGGGTTATTGCCAAAAGTTGCAATGTTAGAAGCTTTTGATTTAAGCCCTTTACAGCTCAGCATACTAATCTAGCTTTACTTTTCATACCTTTTGGTTAAAGTATTCTGCTGGTGGTTAAGGGGAAGTGAAAGCAAGACCTATATAAAATGAAGCATGTGACTTTTTTATTTTTTATCTCCCAAGATAAGTCAAATCCCCACAGGATTTACTTTGGAACCATGTACACTGCTTTCTAGAACTGTTGTCAGTGTCAGCCGTCTAGATGAGTCAGGGCTACTGCTTGAACAGTTTGTGCTCTGTGAAAGCCTGAGAGAAATTTTCTCTTTAGGTGACTCTACTTAGGCACATTATATATCTTCAGTTCCTTTCCTTTGTGTCCCCATAATCACCTTGAACAGAAAATTTGGGAAACCACTGAGCCATAGGACATTATAGCACAGGTTCTCTTATGTCCTGACTCCTCACTGACCTTGAAAAGTTAGGGCCAAAATACTGGCAGTCCTTGCAGCCCTTCCTTTTCTTTAATTTTTGGTCTGTAAACTTATGTTCTCAACCCTCCAGAAGAAAAGCTTAGTGATACTGTTACTCTATAACATACTTGAGCTTAACATCACTGTCTTTCTGAATATCAAACATCTTAGACTTAACTTGGAATTGGTATTATCTATCAATCATTGATATTCGAATAAATCTCTATAGAGTGTGATGAAAGCAGTTACATATTTTTACACAGAAATTTAGAAATCTAAGCATATACAAAATTGTAACCTGAGCCGGGCGTGGTGGCGCACGCCTGTAATCCCAGCACTCGGAAGGCGGAGGCAGGAGGATCAGTGCGAGCTCGAGACCAACCTGGGCTACAAAAGTGAGCTCAAGGCCAACCTCAACTGCATAGTGAGACCCTGTCTCAAAAAGACAAAAAAAAAAAAAAAAAAAAATTGTAACCTGTCATTCCTATGGCATTTTTCCTAGTTTCTTGCTCTCATTTAATACCCTTTTTTGTTTTCTTGTAAATCAACCATTTACTTGAGACAGTATAGCAGTCCTTGATTAAGTCCTTAAGTCCTTGATTTCCATTTAGCTGTGTTATATTTCTCCATTTTTATTTCTTCTTTTGAGTTCTTACACTAGGGAGTTTATACCATATTTAAAAATATAGTTCTGTTTTATTTCACTTATGAGTAATATGTTAAGCATACATCCAATTATATATGAAGTCTTCTAGTTTATCATTCTTTATAGCTGAGTAATATTCCATTGTACAAAAATACCACATGTTTTTCAACCATTCTTCAGATAATGGGCATTTTAGTTTGCAAGATTTGGTTATTACAAATTGTGTTGCTATAAACATAGGTGCAGAGATACCACTATGATATGATGTTTTCAGTTCTTCTGCAAAAGTTCCCAGGAGGGGGATAGCTGGATTGAATGAGATTTTCAGATCTAGTTGTTTTAGGAGTCTCCACATTGCTTTCCATAATGGTGGCACCAGTCTGCATTCCCACCAGCAGTGAAGAAGGTTTCCTTTTTCCCCATAGCCTCTCCAAATTTGTTGTTGGCTGATTTCTTTATGATAGCCATTCTTTCTGGGGTGAGATGGTATCTAAGTGTTTTGATTTGCATTTCATGAATGACTAATGATGTGGAGCATTTCTTCATGTATTAGGCTTGTTGAATTTCTTTCTCTGAAAGTGTGTGTTCACATAAGGTGCCCATTTCTGGAGTGGGTCTTTTAATTTTGGGAACCCAATGTTTTTTACTTCTTTATAAATTCTAGATAGAGCTGGGCATGGTGGTGCACTCCTATAATCCCAGCACTTGGGAGGCTGAGGCAGGAGGATTGGTGCGAGTTCGAGACCAGCTTGGGCTACAAAAGTGAGCTGAAGCCCAGCCTGAACTGCATAGCGAGACCCTGTCTCAAAAAGGCCAAATAAATAAATAAATAAATAAATAAATAAATAAATAAATAAATTCTGGATAGAAGACTTTTGTGTTAATACTTATTGGTTAAAATCTTTTCAAAATTTATGGATAATCTTTTCACTCTGTTGGTAATTTCTTCTGACGTGCAAAAACTTCTCAGCTCAAAGATGTTCCAGTTTTTGATTCTTTCATGTGCTAAATATGTATTTAGGTCTGTGTGCATGAACTCTTTGCCTTATCCCAATGTCTTCAAGATTTTCTCCCATGTTCTCTTCCAGGAGTTTTAATGTTTCTCTTTAAATATTTAGATCTCTAATCCATTTTGACTTCAGTATAGTGTATAGTGATAGGCTTGGGTCAAGTTTAAGTTTTTGGCATATAGAGAGACGTTTTTTCAAGAATCATTTGGTAAAGAGATTATTTTCCTTCCAGTAAACATGTTTGGCCCCATTGGTGAAGATAAGGTGGCTGAGTGTGTTTGTATTTGCTTCTGCATCTTCTAATCTATTCCATTGATCCTCAGGTCTATTTTTTTTTTTTTTTCTTTTTTGGCCAAAACTAGGCTGATTTTATCACTGTAGCTTTGTAGTATAACTTTAGGTCAGAAATTATAATGCCTCCTGTCTTACTTTTGTTGCCCAGAATTTTCTTTGCAACTCTAGGTTTTTCATTTCCAAATAAATTTTAAGAATGATTGCTCCAGGTCTGTGAAGTATGTCAATGGTATTTTGATAGGAATTGTATTAAATGTGTATAACAGTTTAGAGAGTATGGCCATCTTCACAATGTTGGTTCTTCCTATCCACGAGCAGGGAATATCTTTCCATTTTCTGAAATCTGCTAGGATCTCTTTTATCAGAGTACTTTAGTTTTCATTTAAAAAGTCTTACTTCTTTGGTTATGTTAATTCCCAATTACTTCATTTTCTTCAGTGCTATCGTAAGAGGTTTTGTTTCTCTACTTTTTCTCTCAGTGTGTTTGTTATCTGTGTAGAGGAATACTATTGACTTTGGTGTGTTGGCTTGGTATCCCGCTATGCTACTGAATTTGTGTATTAATTCTAGTATTTTCTTGGTAGAGTTTTTTGGGTCTTCCAAGTAGATTATCATGTCATCTGCAAATAATGATAATTTAACTTCTTTGCCTATTCATATTCCTCTTACTTCTCTCTCTTGTCTAATGGCTCTAGGTAATAATTCCAGAACTATGTTGAATTGGAGTGGTGATAGAGGACATCCTTGCCTTGTACAAGATCTGAGAGTAAAAGACTTCAGTTTTTCCCCATTTTGAATTATGTTAGCTGTTGGTTCATCATAGATGGCTTTTATCAGATTTAGGTTGAGGCCCTCTGTTTGAATTTTCTGTAGTACTTTGAACATGAGTGAGTGTTGCACTTTGTCAAAGGCTTTTTCTGCATCGATTGAGATAATCATGTATTTTTTGTCTTGGCTCTATTGATATAGTGTATTACATGTATAGTTTCATATATTAAACCATCCTCCCATCCCTGGGATGAATCCTCTCTGGTGATGATGTATAATCTTCTTGATGATTTGCTGTATTCTGATGGCGAGGATTTTTGCATCTATGTTCATGAGAGAAATTGGCTTGTACTTCTCTTTTGTAGTTGTATCTCTCTCTGGTTTTGGTATCAGTGCAATGCTTGCCTCTAGGAATGATTTTGGAAGGATTGCTTCCTTTTCAATTTCATGGAAGCGTTTGAGAAGTGTTGAGATTATGTCTTCTGTAAATTTCTTGTAGTATGCAGTGGTGAATCCATCAGGTCCTGAACTGTTCTTTTTTGGTAGGCTTTTTACTACTTTTTTTCATTTCATTGGCTGTTATTGGGTTATTGAGAGTTCTTATATCTTCTTGATTCCATTTTGGTAAGTTGTACCTTTCCAATAATCTGTCCATTTCATCTGTGTCTTCAATTCTGTGAGAGTAAAGGTCCTCAAAGTAGCTACTAATGATCCTGTGAAGCTCTGTTAGGTTTGTAGTAATATCACCCTTTTCATTCCTTATTGCTTAAATTTGAGTCATTTCTTTCCTCTTTTTGATTAGGTTAGCTAGCAGCTTAGCAATTTTATTTAATTTTTCAAAGAATCAGCTTTCTGATTCATTAATTCTTTGCATTGTTTTCTTTGTCTCAATCGAATTAATTTCTGCTCTACTCTTTATAATTTCCTGCCATCTTTGGGCTTTTATTTTCATTTGCTCTTCCTTTTCTAGTCAGTTTAGTTGCTGCATTGGAGTATTTATTTGTTCTCATTCTGTTTACTTAACAGAATATTAAGAAATATTCCTTTTTAAAATTTATTTTATTTTATTTTTTTCTTGTTTCAGAACTTTTGTTTGTTTGTTTATTTATTTTTATGGCCGGCTCAACCTGCCCTGAGGGCAGGGCTGACACAGCATATGGTGCCGGGGATTGAACCACGGTTCCTGCAGCCTCCCAAGCTTTCCTAAGCAGGCGCTTTAGGCCACTGAGCCATCTTGCCAGGCCTCAAGAAATATTCTTAATATTTAATATTATTTATATTCGACTATATCAATAGAGCTAAGCCAAAAATCACATGATAATCTCAATTGATGCAGAAAAAGCTTTTTGACAAAGTGCAGTACTTGTTTGTGTTTAAAGTACTACAGAATGTTGTTCCCATTCTGTTTTCTTAACAGAATATTAAGAATATCTGTGAGTTCAGAGGTAATATTCCCTCTAAGAACTGCTTTCATTGCATCCTATAAGTTACAGTAGTTTGTGTTTAAATTTTTATTAAATTGTAGATATTATTTAACTTCTCATTTAATTTTATCTGTAATCCACTGCTTGCTGAGATAGGTGTTTAATTTCCATGTATTTCTGGGTTCTTGTGATTTCTTTTGTCATTTATTTCCAGGTTCATTCCATTGTGTTCGGATGACACGCATGGGATAATTTCTGTTTCTGTGCACATACTTAAGCATGATCTATGCACTAGTACGTGGTCTGTTTTTGAAAATATCCCATGTGCAGCTGAAAAAAAATGTGTATTCAGAAGCAGTTCGGTGGAACACTCTGTGTATATCCACCAAGTCCACTTGTTTTGAGTTTTGTTTTAGTTCTGTGACTTCTTTGGTAATTTTTGTCTGCTTCTCCTATCTTTTTAGAATAAAAGGGGGTTAAAGTCTCCTGTTAATATTGTGGTGCTGGATAGTAGATTTTTCATGTCCATTAAGATTTCTCTTGTATAACTTGCTGCTCCCATGTTGGGTGCATATATATTTATGAGTGCTATTTCTTCGTCTTGAATTTTTCTGCTAACCAGTATGTAGGGGCCTTCTTTATTTCATTTGATCAATATTGGTTTGAAATTTAGACTGTCTGTAAACAGGATTGCTAACCCTGAATTTTTTTGAGGTGCTGGGTTATGTAGTATTGTTTTCCATCCTTCAACTTTTAGCCTATGAGTTTCTTTAAGAGTTAAGTGTGTTTCTTGTACACAGCATATTGTTGGATTTTGCTTCCTTATCCATTGTACCATTGCTTTCAGTGGGAGAATTCAGTCCATTTACATCAATGGTTATAATTGAAATGTATGGACTTATGACTGACACGTCTTTTACTTACCCCTCTTTACCTCTTTCTCTCCTGTGTTTAATTGGTTGCCCTTTTTGTTGGGTTCTTTCTTTTCTCATTTGTGGAGTTCAGATCATTTTGGGGCCTCTCTAAAATATTTTTTAGTAGTGTCTGTAGGGTTGGCTTTGACATCATGAAACTTTTGCTTCTTGTCATGGAAGTATTTCATCTCTTCCTCATACTTGAAAGAGAGTTTTGCAGGGTAGAGCAGTTTGGGCTGGAATTTGTTTTCATGGATGACTTCAAGCACTCTGCTCCATTCTTTTCTTAGCTTCGTGGTTTTAAGAGAAATCTGCTGTTATTCTGATGGGTTTTCCATTAAATGTGATCTGTTTCTTTCTTTCCTTTTTTTTCCAGTGGCTTTTAGTATATTATTCTTCCGGTGGATTTCTGGCATCTTTATTATATGTCTCGGTGTTTTTAGTCTGGTTGATATTCTGTGAAGTTCAGTATGCTTCAGTTACCTTAGTGTCAGATTGTTTTCTCATATTTGGGAAGTTTTCTGCTATTACTTCTGCCTGTATTTATGTTATTTGTATTGACTCCTTCTTTCTTGTTGATTACTATTCATCTCACATTGTTAATTTTTGCATCATTTGCAGATTTTGAATTATTCTTTGCTGCATCCTAGTTATGTTTTAGAAATCCTTTCTTTCCTTTCCACTAGCTGCAACTGTGTCTTTAAGATTTGAAACTCTATCTTTACTCTCATTCATAAGGTTTTGCCAGCTTGTGATTGAGATTTGATTTTCTTGTATATTTCTTTGGAACTGTTTCATGCAATCTACTTCTTTCCTATAGTGCTCATTCAGGGAATCCATCATTTTTCTATTCTCCTCTAATTTTGTATCAATGTCTTCTTTAGTACCATTTAAGTTTTTCATTATAGTTATCCTTTCTTTCTCTACTTCAGAGATTGTTTGTGCTCTGATCTCCTCACTACCTTTCTTCAGTTGTTCCCTACTTTAAATGTTATTTATTTAGAGATGCCTTTTTTTTTTTTTTTTTACTTCAGAGGTTATTTCTGCTCTGATTTTCTTTATATTTTTCTGTAGTTGTTTTTCCTAAGATTCTACTAATTTATACATTTCTGTTTTACTTGAGATGTTATCTCTTATCTGAGTTTCTCTTTATTTTTCTGCACTTGTCTGTCTACCTCAGATGTTACCAATTCAGAGTTTTTGACCACATGATTATTGTTTTCTTCCATGGTAGAATCTCCTGTATTTGTTCTGGGTAGGCTTGGGAACTCAGATTATATCTTGCCCCATTCTCTTTGTCACTTTGTGCAGCATTGACCTCTGCACTTTGTTGATGTTATGCCATTAACACCTACGGAAATTTAGGTCCAAATCTATCAGTCTCGATCCTATCCTTGATGTGCCTGGCTGGGTCTGGCTGCTGTGATCAGCTTATTCTTGCTTCATCTTTTGAAATGAGCCTGCTGAACTCCTCTGGCAAGATACTCAGCTACTGAATTAGCTGGTAAGGGCTGATCCCAGCCTCTCTGCAGGGAATTTTTTTGCACGGTTCCACAGCAGATGCAGGAGCTGAGTTCTGGATGAGGAAGAAGCTCAGGTAGTGAGAGGGTACAGACCTAGTCTTCTTACCTATGCTCCCACCAGGCTGTGGGCAGGAGTGGAGTTCTGGTGGCCTTCTGAGGGCATATTCATGCCAAGAGGTCCTACCTGAGTGTGGTCCTGGTTTTTCAGGGTAGTGGATGGTTTTGGAGTTCTGGTGGCTGAGCTGGGATGTGCATAGGCAGAGATGTCCTACCTGGGTGCACGCCCACTAAAATCTGAAAATTTTAGAGGGTATAATTGATAGATTTCAACGAGCCCATCAATCACTGAAATTACATACAAATGACTTATGTATTAATACATTTTTCAAATTTGCATTCAAAGTTGAACCAGATTCTTAAAGTATTCATCACTTTTCCAAACTGTAATATGACTCTGTTCTTATTTCTGAGTGCTGTATCATATGTATAATAACACATTACTGAGATCATCTGGATACCTGTTTACCTCTGGCCAGACACATGAAGCTTCAGTTTTCACATGACTTTTGTATTTACATACAAACGATGCTAGAACCTCTTATCTTCTGAAAAACACTGGGGAAAGTTGGCCCTCTGTTGGGCAGTCAGTCCTTGTTGAGGATGAGTATGACAATAGCCTGAGCTGGGTGAGAAGAGGATTTTGACATTGATTTGAATTCCCCTTCTCAAGTTTGGTCATGACACGCCCCAGTTTTTTTCTCTTCATATTCACAAATTTTAATTGAATATCTGCTCTGTACCTCAGAATGTGCTAGGAACTGGAGTTGCCATGATTCTGAATTCACAGGGACAGAGACAGGAAGCTGGGATGGAAAGGTAAGAGTTTGTTGGGAAGGACAGGTGAATTCTGATAAAAAATTACTGACGTGCTGTTGAAGAGGCTGTTTAGAAAATGGTGATCTGAGTGCTCCTCTCTTCAAGGGTAGGACGGCCAATACTGAGCTTGCTATGAAATTAACAAATTTGACCGTTAAGGCCAAGGCCTGGATGCTTGGGAGGGGACACACTATGTGCAAAGAATAGAAAAGAGCCAATGTGTCTTGAGCATACCGTCCAAGGTGCAGGCAGTTGAGAGGTAAAAGTGCAAAGGCAGACAGGATCCCTCGTAGCCCTTATATATATACTCATAGGCCGCCATTAGGATTCCCATTCTGCTATAAGGAAGAAATGAAAGAATTATGAATGAATAAGTGGCCTGGTTTAAATGTTTAAACTATGACTTCTGTAAAAATGGAATAGTGAAGGCAGTAGTAAGTTCTAAACCATCAAAATATTGTATAAATTCTATACAGTCCCATTTGCAGCTAATAAACTTTTGACATGAATAACTGTGTCAAGGAGACTTTCATTTTCTCGAATGAAAAAGATTAAAAATATTCTGATTTGAGTGTGTGGAAAGTGGGAAATTGTGTTTTGCTTCTAGGTGCCTAGTAACCGTCTAGTGGCAGAATTATACTTAGGAGTCAAAAGTGCAGAGGAATGGGTTGGCGAGATAGTTCAGTGGTCGAATGCACCTGCTTAGGAAAGCTTAAGCAACCTCAGGGACTGTGGTTCAATCCCTAGCACCACTTGCTGTGCCAGCCCCACCCCCAGGAGAGGCTGAGCCGGCATACATATAAAGTGCAGAGGAAAAGTGTGGCCTTCAGTTGAAACAGAACTAACAATACATAATGACATTTAGACCATGGATCCAATAATCTGAAGAAACAGAGAAAACCTGGGTGAGCAGGTGGGTAGAACATTTCATGAGCATTGCTTTGAAGGAGAGCACAGAAGTGACAGAATAGAGCTAGCTGTTGGATCAAGCATGGGAGGGTCTATCACTCTTCAAAATGAACTGCTTATTGTAAACCCAGTTACTGCTGTACTCTCTCTCAAGTAAATGATTGGTTAAGAAAAAGATAGAAAAGGGTATTAATTGAGAATAAGAGACTAGGTGAAATACCATAGGCTTGACAGGCTACAACTTTGTACATCCTTAGATTTTTAAATGTCTGTGTAAAAATGTGTAACTGCTTTTATCATAATCTGTAGAGATTTATTAGAATATCAATGATTGAAGGAAAATACCAATGTCAAGCTAGGTCTGAGATGTATGATATTTAGAAAGGCAGTGAGGTTAAGCTCAGTTACCTATGTTATGAAGTAATTATATCATGAAGCTTTTCTGCTGGAGGGTTGAGAATGCAAGTTAACAAATCAAAAATTGGGGAAAAGAAGGGCTACGAGGATAGCCATCATTTTAGCTTTAGCCCCTCAAGCTCAGCGAGGACTCAGGACATAAGAGAACCTGTGCTGTAACATCCTATAACTCTGGGGGGTTTCCTGAATTTTCTGGTCAAGGAGATTATGGGGCCTCGGAGGAAAGGGATAACTGAAGTATAGCGTGTCTAGGGAGAGTCCCTTGGGGAGAAAATGTTCTCTCAGACTTTCACAGAGAGCAAACTGGTCAAGCGTTGCCTGTGACTCATCCCGATGGCTGACACTGACAACAGTTCTGCAAAGCACTGCATGTGGCTCCAAAGTTAATCTTGAGGAGATTTGACCCTGGAAAGTACAAATGATGAAAGTTTTGTTAGACAGGTATTGCTTTGGCTTACACTTGATCACCCAACAGAAAAGCTGAATTACGAGGCATAATATGCAGAGCTAGGTTAGTATGATGAGCTGTAAGAGGCTTAAATCAGCAGCCTTCAACATTGCCAGTTTCACCGGTAACCCACTGCAATTATGGAACATTGAACTATGTATACAACTACTTCCTCCTAGTTCAAAGAGAAGAAAATTTTTTCTTCTTTTCCTCTTCCCCTGCCCTATGGAACCAATATCGATTAGAAAATTTGTCATGTCTGCACCCTGTGCTCTGTATAACATTTGTGAGGACACCAATATGTAGCGTCTCAGCTATTGTGAATGTGCTACTGACATGTTTTGAAACTCTCATATTGTTATCTCTTATTAAAAGCAATAAAAATTTTAAAAATGAACTGCTTTTGAACATATTTGGATATGAAGAGAAATGATCCAGTTTGGGTCAAACAAAAGATGGTCAATGGTAAGGTCAGGCTCAGCATCAAGGCCTTTCCCATATGAGCAGAGCATAAAGAAACTTCTTTTCCTTACCCGGATAAGTCAGAAGAAAGTACTTGCTTGAAGAACAGCTGGCGCCTCCATCTGCAGAACCACAGGAAGTGATACCATTTGGTTTACAGGCTTTATGAAGCTTGGACAGACTTCTCTAGACACCGATAAAAACAAAGACACCAACCCATGTAGCACACAGAAATTTTCCTATTATTTGTATTTCTCCCTTGTCTGTTGTAGAAGAACCATGGTATCTCTTAGGTGAGTAATTAGGTCAGTTTTCAAGATCCTTTGAGTAAAGATCTTCCTACTTGTGTAAAGAAAGTTTATTTTGCTTTTGCCATAGAGTAAATGTACCATGCAATTACGAAGAACTTTCTCATCATTAAGATCTTTGAGTCAGGAATCCAGCCTCAGAGAACTTTCTCAAAGCACTGGAAGAAAGGTATGCTAATTCCCCAAATACCACAAAACTAGAGGTAATTGTCCTAGGCAAGAAAACTAACACATAAGAGGCAAAATTAAAGAATATATGAATCTTCTAGTGGGGAGCATAATTGAGGAGTATTTCCATAATAAAACTTAAACGACAACATTCAACTTGGTAACTTTTCCTTGACTTAAAGAACTTAAGATTTTTGTCATTGTTTGGTATAGATGGTGATTTAACAGCATCATATATTTGTATCATTAGGTCACCCCTGAATGAGATAGTTGAAATAACTCCAGGCTCACCTACATAATAAGACTAGAAGTTATACATGTGTCCAGTAGTTTGACCTAATACATGAAAATAGAAATAGTGCTGTTTCTTCTGTAAATTTTAATCATTCAGCCTGTAAGTCTATAATTCAACTGCTAGATATCTATTTGGATCTCCCAGGACAGATTGCTGAGAAAGAATGCATGTTACATTTGTGGATTCTTTAATTTATAGGCATTTCCTGGAGATATTGGAGTGACAAGAAATTTATTTACAGAGCGCTAATAAAAATAGTGCTCTAGCTGAGAAAATTTTAAGATATGCTATTTCTCAATTATTTGAATCAGTTAGGTCCACAGTTTTTTTTTTTTCATGTGTGTGTGTGTGTGTGTGTGTGTGTGTGTGTGTGTGTGTGTGTGTTACCAGGGATTGAACTTAAGACCTTGTACTTCTTTATTCCACTGAGCTCTCTTATGGGCAATTGCTGTAACATTCTGCATGTAAGCTTTTTAATTATTTGAGTTCAGGAAAAAAAGTTCAGAAGAATTTCTACTTTGAAAAACTGTAGGTTTTTAGCAATTTGGAAAACCCATAAACAGTCAAGAATAGTTCATACTTTTTCCTTTTTAAATTTATTTATTTATTTATTTATTTTACTTGGTACAGGGTCTCACCACATAACTCAGACTCATAATAATACTCCAGTCTCAGCCTTCCCATTGTTGGGATTACAGGCATGTGCCACCATACCTGGGTTCTGAGGCCCGCTCAGCATGCAGTACCTGGAATCAAACCCCGGTCCTTCTGCTTGCCAGGCAGGCAATTAGACTGCTGAGCTATCTCCCCAGCACCATACTTCTTCATTCTTGGAGCTACATTTTTTCTGTTAAAGAAAGATATTTCTGTCTCTTCTGAAAGGTTTCGTATTTCTGTAGGATACAATCTGTATCTCTGATTCAACCAAAATATATATTAAGAATCATAGACCCTTAGTGATAAAAAGATAGGCAAATAACTACCATTATTTATAAGGAATATTTACATACAAATTTATTCTAATTCTCAGCTAAGCATTGTGGTTCAAGAACGGAACAAGTTACACACACAGAGAAAGGAGGAATTATTTATTTATTTATTTATTTATTTATTTATTTATTTATTTATTTTTGTGGGGCCGGGGTTCAAAATCACAACCTTATACTTGCCAGGCAGGCACTTGTGCCATGGAGCTATCTCCCCAGCCCCCAAGGAGGAGAAATTATTTTGACTTGTCAACTAACAACTTAAAATGAGACAGTACTTAAACATGAAGCAAGGTTGGCATTTGCACATATAGCATTTCCATTGTTAAAAAGGCTTTTGAACCATAGTTTTCAAAGTAGAATCTCAGGGCCAACAGTCTCCAACTCAGGTAAGAATTTGTTAATAATTTTAATCTCAGGATCCACTCCAGACTTACTTAGTTGGAAGTTCTGGGGATAATTCTAGGAAGTGTGTTTTAAGAAGCAATTTGGACAATTTTCTTGCATAATACAACTGATAATCACTGATTTAAACTTTTCAAGTGAAGGTTGTAAGGTGGGAAAGATAAAGACCTTTCAGGAGAGGGAAGTGGGGTTGAATTTTCTGGACTATATGATATCAGGGAGGCAGTAATAAAAGAAAACGGCAGGTTGGTATAATTAAGGAGAATTTGCTAGTCATGTGCAATCTAGATTAGGACTTTTGGCTTCATTGTGAAAAAAAAAAAAAATCCCCCAATAGGAGTCCTTGAGGGGAATCACTGAAAGCTGTTGAATAAGAGATTCCCACGAACAGTGCTGATTTCAAAATGGATTTCTCTAGCAGCAGAACACAGGATGGAGAGCTCATGTGCACAGAGACACTAGAAGAGATTATTAGAATTGTCTAGGTAAAAATTAACCATTAGTGAGAAGATCTGTGAGTGAAGATGGGGAATGCACAAAGAGATTTCCGGGAGCACCCATTCTGGCCCTTATCACAGTGGAGAACAGGGGAGAGTAGGGAGTAAAGGAGAAACCACTGGAAGACAGAAGAGGAAGAGACTGAAGAATTTTCATCAACTTGGGTTTCAGCTGTTCTTGCAGCTCTGGAAGGGAGAGGGTTCCTGGGATTCAGCTGGTAGTGACTGAGTCTGGAGCACACTGTCTGTGTAACAGATGGCCACTGAGTCCATGACACATGGCTGCTCTCAACCAAGATGGGCTATAAGTATAAGTTGAAACTTGAAGAATTAGAAGAAAATGCAAGATATCTCAATGTTGTTTACCTTACACTTTTAAATGACAGTATATCCGATATGTTGGGTTGAATATACATTACTAAAGTTTCATTTCATCTCCTTTTACTTTCATTGGTGTAGCTACTAGAAAATTAAAAATGATAAATATTTGTGCCATTATAATTCTACCAGACTTTTGGTCTACGATGTGAGTAAGAAAGCATATGTTGGGTATGTTTTAACCTAACCTTGTTGTACTTGGAAGCCTGGCATTGGATGATGTCTCAGAGAGACCGAATTAAAGAGGGGAAGATGAGGAAGTGAGAACAGTGTCTTAGGGGATGCTTTCAACTGTAGACAGCAGAGAGGAGAATGGGAGAGGCAGACGGATTCATAGCATCATCCCTTACATCTACTATTATGGTTTGTTTTGCTTATATAAATATTTGCTGAAAGAATACCTGCATGGAAAATAATGAGTAAGTGTTTACTAACTTGAAGTGAACTCTTCATGCTGTTCTGCAACCCAACACTTTATTTCCCTAGATTTCACTGACTTTCTGTCTCCTAGGCAAGTGTATTCTCATGCCTCCTCTAATTTCTAGCCTCAGTCTTTCCTCTTCTGTCCTCACTTTCAGCTATCAACTGAGGCTTGTTCTTGCCCTTTCAATGAGAATTAGAAGTAACCTGAAGTGTATCTTTCCCAACTCTGGGCCCACCCATCTTATTGGGTCTGTAACACTCATCTCTTCTCCAGCCATGGCTCAGCCAACCCTTCCACCTGTGCACTGATCACGGCCCCATTCACCCAAGTACGTGGATCCAACGGTTCTTTAATCTGGCTTGCATCAGAATGCCTTCCTTTGACGGGCGAGTTTCAATCAGCAAGGAAATTTTACTATTGCTCACATCTTAGTAAAGTCCTCTCTTGACCTTATTTCATTCTCCAGAATTGATTCCCTTTTCTTTTCTTTTCTTTTTTTTTAATGAGCAACATAGATTTATTGGGGGAAAGAAAGCTCTTGTCCAAGAGAGGGACAGGAGGGGGTTCCCCGAGTGGGTTTTCCCCTCCTTTTTCTTTTCTTAACATGAAAATATCTTAAAAGGGTTGCCTAACACGTATCACCTTCTATTTCTTTCTTGTTGTCTTCTAAGTCTACATCAACCATAGTTTCTACCATTCAGCAGTCTTTGTCAAGGTCACTAATAACTTCCAAGTTTCTAAACCATTTCTTGGTTTTCATTTTACCTGACTGCTCAGGAAGTTTGATACAGTTGGTTTTTCTCATCTTCCCGTGGCTTTCAGGACAGAACCCTGCAGATTGGTCTTTCTATATTCCTGGCTGTTCTCTATACCCTTATTTGCCCCACCCCTTTCTACTCCTTGCTGTTTACCTGTTACAGTTTTCCATGACAGAGGCTTCAGAGCTACTGTCTCAGAGTACTATGATTAAGGAACTCATGAAAATAAATATTATACTTATTTTATTTACATAAAGTTATAAAAGATAGCAGACTAGAGCAAAGCTAAAGCGGTAATTGTCACAGAAACAACAGCTACTAATTAAACAAGTTAGGAGAGTCATTGAGTGGTGGTCTCCTTTTGTCCCATCTATCAGAGTGAAGTAACCTTGTCTGATGTCAGAGTTTGATCAAATTCATTATTGCTAACAGGTGAACACCAGGGCCTTCCTCTGAGTCTCAGCTCTGCCTGTAAGAAGCCCAAGTTCCAGCTGTTAGTATGAGGCTGGCTTTTGGATGTCAGTGCTGATTTCTTTCTGAGCTCATTTATTCACATGACCTTAAGGTCTAGCAATATGCTGAGTATTCCCAAGTTTATGTCTCTAATTCATAGAATACTAGATTGACATGACAACCAGAAAAGCTGCTCCTAGCATGCTTTTTACACTGCATATATCTGACTCTGGTAGGCTGATGATCTTCTCTCAATCTGCTGCTTGGAGTAGGCTTACACATCTTTGCTTAGCTAATTCTGTCTTTTCCACTTACTTAAATCTCAAATTTCTCCTTTCTTTGTCTTTTATGCCTCTCATTTCTCTTTTATACTCTATATCTGATAGTTAGGAAATCTTGTTGGCTGTACCGTAGAAAATACTCAGAAGCTAGCCTCCTCTGGGATAGCTGTATTTTAAGACAGCATCATCCTCCCCTTGAACTGTGGAGTGGCCCCTAACTATTCTCCATATCTCTGCCCTTTCTAGATTTCCATACATTCTTAACTCAGCAATCCAAACTGCCTTGTTAGAAAATAATTCAGATCATGCCACCCGTCTGCAAAAACTTTTAAATGACTTCCTGTGCATCCTGTTTTCAGAGTAGAAGACACAATCCTTTCTAAGACATATTTGATCTGAATTTCCCACTGAGCTCACCCCCTGCTACCTTCATCTTTTCCCATTCTGATTTAGCTAAACTTGCCTTCTTCCTGTTCTTTGAACACATAGAAAATCACCCATTTATGTTTAGGACCTTTTCAGTAGTCTCCTTTGCCCCAAATGCTCTTTCCTCAGGTATCTCCATAATTATTTTCTCACTTTTCCAACATTCTTATCTCAGCTTCATCTTAGGGGGATCCTCCCTAAATTTTCTCACCTTATTATTTTTCCTTTAGCTCATATTAGTCTGTGTTACATGCATTTTACTTACTGGCTTTGACTGTTTCTTATCTCCATAGGAACAGAACTTTTGTTTTAATTGCTGACTAAAGCATGCTCAATAAATAGTTTGCTCTTGAGTGTTGTGCTGTCGTTCAAGGGATGATAAGTGAACAAGAGAGTGGTAGCTTGGAAGCGGGCCAGGGCTAGAAGGGCTGAAGCCGGTACTCATGGGCGTGGTGTCAGGAATAGCATGGAAAGCCCTTTCTGGTTCCATCGCCATCTCTGGGTGGAGATGCCCAGTCCAGCGTGTGGCTGCCCCAGTAGGAATCACGCCTCTATGTGTGGGAATGTGCTCCATCTGAACCAGTCCGTATGCTGGGTCCGGGGTCTCAGGTCCTCAGCTTCACGGCTCAGCATGACTTACAAACTAGACATCATAGCATGGCAGTTTGCTTTTTTCTTTTTAAAAGTATAATTACACCAAAATTTAGCCAGAGAATTGGAAGTATGTATTACTGAAAAATGAACTAAGACAACAGCAATTCCTGTCTGCAGCTTGAAAGGCCAGTGCTGCCAGAGGCAGGGTGGCTGTGAGTAAATATTGCTTGTATCTTTTATTCTCAATTAAATTATCCTACTCTTTGTTAACAGAAGGGAAGAAAATGAAAAAGCACTTACAGTAAATTGTTTCATAGAATTGAACTAGAAAGATCAAAGCTTACTTTTCTAGTAGAGTTGCAACATTTAATAAACATTTTGAGGTATTTTAAAGCATATTGAGACTTTTGCTTTAAAAGCATTCTCAAGAGCTGTATTTGCCTAATCTAATAACGTATAACTTACCTCAAAGTTAATGCCCATATATCACTTATCTTCGAATCAGGATATGAATATATGTGTGCTATATAATTACACTTAACTGTGTATATTTGCATCTATAAAAAATTAGACAAAATTCTAGTGTGTCAAATGTTTTTATGACGAGTTCATGCCAGCAATGATTAACACTTTTGATTTTGTTTTGTTTAAATGTAATGTTGCTACAGGCAATTTAGAGATGAATTGACAGTCTACACTGTTTTAACTGCTGGGTGAAGAGCATGGACTAGTCCTGGCTCATGAGAGCTAATGTCAGAGAGAGGGGGTAAGGGAACAACTGGGAAGCCAAAACAGGGTAGCAACAGGGCCACATCCCCAGGGACCAGAGGGGCTGATGAGAATGATCACAGGTATAGTGCTAGCATTACAGATTTTCAAAGTCAAGATGTCAGAGAAAATAATTTTCTGATGGATGGAAAGTGTGGGTGTTTTGTACCATTTCAGGCCAAGCCATGATTTTGTAATAATTCCAGCACTACTTATCTCTTCAGTTTCCTTCACCCATGCTCTATTAACAGTAATGTTATTTCAGTGGCCTTTGAAGACTGAAAGAATAAGATCTCTAAACACAGTACTTCCAGGATTTGATACCAGCTTTTCTCTTCATCCTTAGGCACAACTGTTGTGTTTGTAATAATAAATGATGGAGGAATGTTTTACTTTCACTCTTATACTTTACATTTTTGCTGTGTTAAAATTCTTCTTACCAGATTTTTACTTACTTTAAGACAATAAATCATTGAAACAAAAAGTGAGACTACTGGGCAAGGCTTTAAGAGGTTGCTTCTAGATGTCAAGATGTGTGGATTCAGGTTGTTCTTGGAACTCAGAAAAAAATAAATGAAAGCTAACTTCTTTCATACATGGCCTATTATGTATAATAAATCTTTGACATAGGTTTGATACTTGTGTGCACTTAATGTTGGCACCATTGTGCTTTACTGAGTAGCAAGTAGTGAAAAAAGGACTTCAGTGTAAGGATCGAGTGGTGCACAATGGCACAGGGTGGAGAGGACAGAGAGATGGGTAGGGAGCAGTGGCTGAACACTGCTATTATTTGCTTTACGTGTTTCCTTCTTTCCTTTGGATTCCTTTTTTTTTTTTTTCTCTCTCTGTTTCAATAAAAATAAATGGATTCTTCTTGACTATGGCTGAGTGAGGCATCCATTCTGGTTATCAGCTGAAGCCACAGCCTGTTGTGCAAATAGCTGCCAGGCGCTCACAGCTATCACACTCTAGAGGATGTGTGAACCTTAGGGTGAGAGGAACAGGCATGGAATGTGGATATTTCCAAAGAAGGAAACCAGGAAGTCCATTTAATACCTTCAGCAAAATTCCTTTAAGTTCAGGTGCTTTTCCATACACCAGAAAATGAGATAATCTCGTGTTTTGTTTTTTTTTTTAACTTCTCACAGTGCTTTTATTTTTTTTTTTTCTAAGACTTGCCAAATGGATATAGGTACAGATTAACTTCCAAACTCAGTCCCATAAATGTATCTATTTCACAGGCTCTCTTGACATGATGTGTGGGCTGATATTTCTCCATGAAAAGATTCTTTCCTGTTGAAACAAGCAAGGCTTGTAACAAACACACAAAAGATGTCACCAAATTTTTGAGGGAGAACATAGACTACACAGTATTAGCCAGTGTTTACAAGACAGTATATTTAATGCAGGGCACGGATTTTTTTTTTTTTTTTTTTTTTTTTTTTTTTTTTTTTTTTTTTGTCTTTTTGAGACAGGGTCTCACTATGCAGTTCAGGCTGGCCTTGAGCTCAATTTTGTAGTACAGGCTGGTCTCGAACTTGCACCGATCCTCCTGCCTCAGCCTCCCGAGTGCTGGGATTACAAGCGTGAACCACCACACCCGGCAGGGCACAGAAATTTAAGAGTGGTAACTTACAATATCTTCCCACAGAGTCCAAAGTAGAAGCATGCACTAGAGACCTGTAGAATCCAGCCAAAGACCCAGAGTCCATGGCCATGGTCTCTGACGAAGGAGCCCTAGTGTATCACAGTGAAAGACTGAAGGATCTGCGCCAGAAAGTGCAAGGGCTGGCACTGCAGGCTAGAGAATCTTGCCCAGTGGGCTGAAAGGCCAGTGCTGAAAGCTAAAGAATCCGTGCTGAGAGCCAGGCGAGAACTATGCTGAAGGTGAACAATAGCCATCTTGGTGAAAGTGAAGACCACAGCTCAGCAGGACAGAAACTTCATTTCTTTAGGAAAAATCAGCATCCTCCACCTACATCTCCATTCTTCTTTTATGCCACTAAGGCAGTCATGATGGCTTAAATGAGCTGGACATCCCCACTCAACTTGCCAACCAGTCAGTTAACTACCCCAAGCACTACGGTTTTCACTGGGCTCTTTCTTTTGGACACATAGCTTGAAGTCCTGAGACAACATATAAGATGTTACACTATTCCAGAGCTACTACCTTGGAGAGATCACGTAGAGAGGACACATAGAGACAGAGATGCCCACGGATACCTAGCTGATTCAGCCCTCATTGTCTCAAGCTTCAGATACTTCCAGTCCCTGCGTTGAAACGTGACAGCTGGATGGGGATGAGCTTCAGACCTATCATGGAGGATCTTTGGACCATTATGCTCTGTTAACACAAATTTGTCACTATTAATATACTGACAAGAACAGAGTAGTTATAGTCAGCCAATATAATGCATTCCCTAAAAATTGAAGCAATCTGGTTACATTAAATTATCAATTAACAGGAGACTGATAGCTCATATTAACCAACAGCCATTCACTGTTCTCTGCTTGACCACTCTCTGTTTCTAATGGTTCATTATTGGAGGGCAAGATTAGAAAGTAAAGGTGGATAGTGTGGACCCTGAGGTGGAAAGGTTAGGTTGAAGGATTAGGGTGCAAATCTAGATTCCACTCACTAGTTGCAGTGAACTGACTTGTGCCCCCATCCTGCAAATTTATGTGCTTCAGCCATAATGTCAGACTTCCATATGGCAGCAAAAAGATTTGACCATACATCCCTGCCTCTACATGTCAGAGTCCTCAGAAAGTTTGTTAGAAACATAAATTCCCTTGCTCCTAATAGATGCAAAGAATTAGAATCTCACTGACAGGGCTAAGGAACTCAAGTGTAAGTTTCAAGGACTTTCTCACATTAAACTTTAGGGACACTACTTCAAAGGAAGAGTACATTAACTAGTGTTTCAAAATATTGTTTTACAAATGCTGATTTCCAAGGTTCCAATTAAAATACTTTATATCAGTAGATGCCAATGGAAAAGATAAACAGAAGTCCTGTCTAAAAGCTGCTGTCATTCTGCGTTGGCTATTAATTGGCATACAAATACTTTACAAAAGACAATGGGTGAATGCAAGTTGTAAAATTAAGATAATACAATGAGATTACAGTGAAGTTTTATAAATTACCACCCTATTTAAATATCATTGTGTGATCAATAATGTATGAGGTCACAGTGTATTTATTAAAAAAAAATCAACTGAAGGAAGTTACTGCTCATGAGTTTCATCTGAGCTGTCATGATCAAGTCGCTCGTAGCTGAAGCTGTCTGGAGAAACACGCCACAAATGAGCAGAAGGAAAACATCAGTACTGCTCCCTCCTCGGATCCCAGAAATATTCACTTCTTTATTAGTGATACCAAGTTCGTGTAAAACAATAAATATTTAAAAAGAATGCCAAATAGAGAGCAAATGGTAATTACAATGCCTAACCCCCCTCCTCACATCTGAGTGCAAGACAGTATTTACTGTGGCTCCTGGGTCTGCCAGAAGAGTCACCGCCTGACTTCAGCTGTGGGTGCTCAGCTGTGTCTCTGCCATGCATTTCTGAAGGATGGGATGGAGACTCAAGGAAGATGCAGAAGCCTTGCTGATGGTCAGAAATACCTCACTAGAAACATATTAGCATTTTTTATTTGGCTATCAAGTCAGTTTCTTTTTTTTTTTTTCTATTCCAAATAATTTTAGCTTCCTTCTCTCTCCTTTGCTAACATACCTAATGTAGCAAGCCATATGTGGTAATGAATCTCATTATATAATCATGTTTAGTTTATAAAGCACATTTATTCCTTTTTTAAATTTTATTTTAATTTTTATGTATATAGTACAGGGTCTACAGGGTCTCACTGTGTAGCTTGGACTCATAGTGATCCTCCTGTTTTCAGTCTTCCAAGCGCTGGGATTACGCCACTCCCAGTATTTTTCCTTAAGGTTCTACTATGTACCAGGCATCAAGTTAGTAACTGAGATCCGGATCTGAAAAAATCAGTGGCAAGTAACAGGAGGCCGATTTCCCAAACAAAACATGAAGAACGATTGTTAAGAATCTGACAGTTTATGTCATCTTACGGGTTTTGGATAGTTTTGATTTAGCGGTTATCTTACTTTAAGATACGTTTGTAAGACTCAGTGTCATTTTTGTCATTCTTTAACAATAATTTGCAAATGCCTTAAAATGCTCTTATTTTTGCTGTTGAAATACCTGGTGTGTTTTCTACAGTTGTATTAGTTCCCTACTGTTATTGTACCAAAGTAGCTCTAACTAAGTGCTAACTTAAAGCATCACAGATTACCCTAACTTCCGGAAGACAGAAGCTCAAAATGAGTCTCACTGAACTAATATCTAGCTGTCAGCAGGTTGTTTTCCTTTCTGGAGGCTGTAGGGAAGAAATTATTATTGCTATGGTTAGTGTGCCTTTTCCTGTTTGTAGTGCTGCTTTCGTTCTTTGGCTCGTGGTGCACCTTCATCTTCAAACCAAGCAATCAGCAGTTGAATGTTTCATAGTGCCGGGCTCGGTTTCCCTCACTCTTCTCCATATAAGGACTATTGTGATTATATTAGATCTACCTATCTAGATTATCTGGGGTAAACTCCAATTTGCCTACTACAACAAATATATTCTCTCTCTCTCTCTCTCTCTCTCTCTCTCTCTCTCTCTCTCTCTCTCTCTCTCTCCCTGTGTCTCTCCTTGACCTCCATACACACAATCATCCAATCTTTCATTCCTGCTTCTCTGTCTCTCCTGGCCAAAGTACATTGATTTGACTGGGAATATTTCTTTTGCCCAGCAGCCTGCAATTTTAAAATCACCTGCTTATAGGAGCATGTAAAAGGTCATAAAGACCCATCTTAGAGTTAAGTATCTTATAGCCTCTTAAATGTGCGTTAATTAATTAATTAATTAATTGGATATAGGGTCTCACTACTCAGTTCAGACTCATAGTGATCCTCATGTGTCAGCCTCCCCAGTGCTGGCTTTACAAGCGTGTGCGACTTCCTGGTTTCAGGGCTAGCACAGCAGTTCCAGGGGCTTCCAGATCCAGCACAGCATGTGGTTCCAGGGATAGAGCTCAGGTTCTTGGGCTTGCCAAGCAGGTGCTTAGACTGTGGAGCTACCTCCCCAGCCCTTAAAATGTTCTTTGGATAACCTACATCCTCAAGTCTCCTCCTAGTATCCCAGTACAGGGTTGTGCTGATTCCCTGCTGGGTGTGATGTTGCCTATACCACTGTAGTTTCCCTCCATATTAAGAGCCTTTTGTTTGGGCAGTGTTGCCTCCTGGATTGCCTTTTGATCTGGACAGATAAGTTGTCTTTAATGTGTTTCTCCAATGTTGTAGTCTTCCTTTGGAACAATGAATCATTAAAATTTTGAATGCTTAGTCAACGTGCTGATTATAGCTTTTTCTGTCAGTGTAATCTTACTTTATGCTCCATGTTAATTTCTTCATTTATTATAGCTTCCTTTAAACTTTTTGGCCTTACTTAGTGTCTCATTTTCTGCTCTGGAATCCTCATTTTATTTAGTCAATAACTGTAGTGGAAGTGATAGCTCTGGGCTCCCGATGCTCACTCTGAAGAAGCCTGACACCTTCTGTCCTGGGCTCCTGAACATTTTCCCGGAGGACCATAAGCTGCCAGGCATGATATCTGACTGCCTGAGACCAGTGTGCTGGATGAGCTGGATGAGGTACCGTGCGTATGAGCCTCTTGTCACCTTGGGCTCCTTTTTTTCTCCATGCTCCTCAAGATTGCAGAAGACATCCATAAAGGAAGCGGGGGGTCTCTACGGGCTGTCCAGCCCCTACCTTCTGTTGAAGTAACTGTTGTCAGTGCCTGCTTACAAGGAGGTTCTTCTCAGGCAGGCCTGTCCTGAACTCTTGCTCCACAAGAGCAGTAATAATAATTATAATAAATAATCAAGTAGAGGTTGTTACAAACCACAAAATTTAGAGGGCATATGTTATTTAGCAAGAGATAAGCAGAATATTGCTGAGGAGCTTTCAGGGATGGAAAATGAACTATACAGTCCATGGTAAGATTCATTCAATGAGATTTTAAAACTCTCACAGTGCTAATGCATGCATTGTTTTGGGACAGGAAATAATGAATGTTAGAGTATTATTTTTAGACACCACCAGAGCCTTTAATCTTCACATACACAGCAACTTATACAAAATGAAATGTACTATCTTCTTTATCAAATTTTAGATGTTTCTCAGATACTATCCAGAATAGTTTAACGAATGCTGTATTGGTTATAAAATTAGAAACTCTAATCTCGTTTATGACATAAAATTAGTGTATGCTTTCCACTATTAAAATATACTTTCCGCTATTAAAATGAAAGTTTGGCTGGGGATGGTGGCACATACTTCTAATCATGATATCAAGAAGGCTGAGGCAGGAGTATAGCTGTGAGTTTGAGGTCACTGAGGGCTACATAGTGATACAAGTCTAGTTTGTACTATATAGCAAGGCCTTGTCTCAAAAATCAAATGATGATAATGATGATGATGATCGTAATAATAAAATTAAAATGAAAGTTTGATAGAAAATTGTCATGTTTTATTTTTTAAGAATGAGTTACCCTATATTCTCTTCATTTATATTAGAAATTTGCATAAAGTTCTTTTTTTGGTGCAAATGTATTCATTAACAAATGAAGTAACCATTTGAATAACATTAATACATGTCCCAGATGGATGCTTTATTGGTCAATATAGCTTAACTTATTGTGTAATGTGTATAAAATTAAAACTGGATTTTCAAAAAAGATGTCTTACTCTTATAAGTATATCCATTTATCAGACTTGGCAAAATAGTTTTATATCTACAAACTGAGCATGAGCTGGTTATCTGAGATACAAATCTGGTGATAGGGTAGGTGAATCTTACTCATGGGACTGGTAAGTGTGCTTCCTGTGAAGGTGATCTTGTACATAATTCAGCTAAGCATTCTTGAACTGTGCTGTAAGATCATCTGACATGAGGGCCACTTTAGGCAAGCTGGTACTGTTTGGGCAACAGAGTCAAACTGAAGTAGACAAAGTGTGTTTTCAGTTCAATTTTCTTTCCCAGTGGTTCTCTCCTACTTCCATATGAAAATTCCAGTTCTGTGATTCTTAGGTCACTTTTTTCTTTTCTGAAATACCTAATTCTAGCTATAATATTCAAAGTTAAAGAAAAAAATACTGTGTCTCAATATTAATGTACTTACTCAATGCTAAATGTCATTGTGTCATTCAAAAGTGCTATTTTAATATCTGAATTTTTGAGGTAGAGACACTCTGATTGAAATTTCAGTTATTCTACTTTCTTTAAGTAGTGTTCTTAATATTCATTACCATGTAGGTAACATGGGTAGTTTGTTAAAGTGTGGGTACTTATGTAATCACCTGCAGGCTGGTCTTGACATTCTGTATTTCTAACAAGCTCTCAGTGATACATAGCTCTTGTGGTCTATCCTCTGTGGAATAAAAACTTAGGATATATTACTGGTCTCCATTTCCTCACCTACCAAGTAACAATAACAATGCCTGCCTCATCCATCCCTTAGAGGTATCATTGCGCATGTTGCATGAATTACCATGTGTGAAGTCCCTAATACAAGAATTAAATGTATGGTGGTAGTTGCAGCGGTGGTATCAGTATAATAGTAGAGGTTTAGCAATGTATTGGAGAATTTGTCAAAGTGCTTGGAAGTAAGTTTTAATTGTGAGAACTTACACAATGGCCAAATCATGTTCTTCAGATTACCCATCTAACCACCTATACCTTGGGCTTTCCCTGAGAGCCAAATGATGCAGTTGAGTGAGGCTTCAGTTATCTGTTAGTGGCTTCACTGCAGAGCTTTTGACAGGTTGTAGTAATGCCTTAGAGCCTGTAGACCAGCTCTTACAAAGTAATAATCATGAGCTTAAACTTTTCTGTCACAATTTGATTTAGATGTTCTAAGCAGGGTGTGGGGATACCTCTTTCAAGTTTTGCTTTTCTTTTATTTTGCTGATTAATGTCTACAGATTTGGAGGAATCTTCATTGAGTGTTTCAGGAATGGATATTCACACATAACATGAAACATTCTCTTGTCTATGTGGAAGACAATAGCAGAACTTGATGTTTATCTCACCTTATCCTTAAGATTTCTTAAGAACTTGAAGTTGTATAGTTTCTTTGCTGTCAGTAATATATATAGCTGTGGAAGTGTAAAGGTTGCTATGTTGTAAGGGCTTGATAAGTCTAGAAGCTTAACTAAGTAGCTCAGCAATTCTCCATCCTGGGGTGTGCTGGTCATGCCCATACCACTCTAGGATGTTGTCCATTGCATCAACTTGAGAAGTTTAGTAGTTTAAGTGGCTCAGTAGGGGCCAGGATCTTTACTTCTTAAACATCCTGAATCTGGGCCAGTGGAAGGCACAAGGATGGTGTGAGCGCTACATCCACCGGAGGGAGGGTGGAGCCTGCATACGATATAAGGGAAGAAATGAATGCTGCTGTCCCCCGTTTAGGCTCTTGTTGCTTTTGCTATCTTCCACCACCATGAAAGGTTGACCCTGTGCTATGCCACACTGCCTTTGAGCCAGCTGATTATGGAATTAAACCTCTACAAACTGAGCTAAATGAGCCTTCCCTTCCTTAATTTGGGGTGTTGGGTGTTTTATCTTAGTAAGAAGAAAAAATAATGAAGACAGGAGGGTTCTGAGCTGAATGTCCTTGCTTGCTTACCCTATATTGTAATTCCAGGAAACTCAACTTGTAAGTTTGGAAAAACTAGTTTTAGTACCTAAATGCTGAGCAAGCAGAGGAGAGAAACAAAAGAAGAAAGGTAGTATTACCACTACTTGGCTTGTCATGTGGCTAATTGCTCATGTTTTATTGGCTGATATTTTTGAGAAAAACATTTCTATTTTGAATCTTTTCTATGTCAAGTTATTTCTAAAGATATTTTATTTTTCATTATTACTAGTACTGTGTATCAAAATATGGAATACATCAAATTACAAGAATCTAAAAATACTCCAGCAGTTCACCTAGTACATATATTAGTGTTGTTATTTTTCATGTTAGTGAATTTTAAGGTATAGGTAGTATTTACTATTGAATATATCAAGCTACTCACTTTTGAAGCAATAGTTTTTTCTTTTGAAATCCATTTGAAGTAGCCTTTATGGTCTTTTTAACTTTAAGAGGATATGGCTTCTGTCCCAGACATCTTTTAGGAGAAGCACTACAAGCCTTTGATTTTCTGCAGTACTGTTTGAAAGATGAAGATGTCAAGATGGATGACAGCTAATGAACTGAATGCTCAATAGTTCATCACCTTGGTTTTTCCTGAAACCATTTCTTGTCCTTGCCTGGTAAATTGAAATCACTTGACTTTGTTGTGATACATGACAGGAGTGAAATCCCTAAAATATCCAAGCAAGAGTAAATTCTTTTAGTATCACAAACCTGCTGTCTGAACCTGTTAGGCTAGTGGGTTAAGGTGAGAAAGGATGAGGCCGTGGTTATGCTCTGTCCTTCCCTTGTTGGCTTCTTTCACTTTGAAGGAGGAGTGTTCTGCACTTAGCTTCTTTCACTTTGCCACTGGGAGAAGAAGAGTACTGAAGATTCTGGGTAGCTCTGTATAAGCAGATTTCCACTCTGGGAAAAATGGTTCAGGCAGTACATTCACCAAAGACTGGGCACTTATATTGGTTCATAAGTATAGAGCAGTTTTAAGGTTCAAATATTTGTAAATGTGAATGTTTGTTTGTTTGCACATTTGTTTATTTATTTTTTGTCTTTTTGAGACAGATTCTTACTATGCAGTTCAGGCTGGCATTGAACTCACTTCTGTAGCCCAGGCTGGTCTCGAACTCACACCGATCCTCCTGCCTCAGCCTTCCAAGTGCTGGGATTATAGGTGTGGATCACTACACCTGACTTGTGAATCTAATTTATAAAGTGGCATGTGCCCTATATATATATATATTTTTTTTTTTTTTTTTTTCAGTACTGGGGAATGAACAGGACCTTGTGCTTGCCAGGCAAGTGCTTACTCTGTTGAGCTATCTCCCCAGCCCACCTATATTGTGTTCTAGATTGCTGAAATAGACACAAAAATTAAATGGCACCAATTACTTCCTTTGTATTTTATGGAAAAATAAAATAAAATTTTGTAACAAAATAACAAGGCAATAGTTCATACACAATATATTATTATTTCCAAAGTACTTACTCAGAGTATAAGATATAAACCAAGATAATTCTTTCCAAAAATGGATAATAGCACACAACTTTTCAGTTATAATATTTTCTTTTTATATAACATTTTAGCATAAACTGCATTAAAGAAAATAGTACTAACAAATTTGATAAACCTGGTATGTTATCAATTTTAGCTGTAAATAGAAAAGTTTGTAATGCTCCCTACATACCAAACTATTAGGACTATATGTGAGGCCTTTTAAAATACATCTATGGAATGTGAAAACTGCTAAAAGAGAACTCTGATAGTCAGTTAAACAATTCTATAGTTTATAAGTTTGATGCAACAAAGAATAATATTTTAAGTAGCAAATTCCAATTTGCAAAATGTTTTTGCAAATATAACACTACTATACTAACTCATGTAACTCAGTTGGTTATTGCCTGTGTTTATAAACAAATTAAATTCAGAGGAGTTGGGTGGCTTTTGTTACTAACATAATTGGTAAATACCAGGAGTTGGATTTCATTATCTTAACACTTTTTATTTAGTTTTCACAAATCCCAGTTATCATATGCAAGCCTTCAGTAATCTTATGGTCAAACATTAGGAGAAATTAAATAATATCTGCACAAATATATAATCATACTTGTTGTTAAACATTTCAAAGGCAAAGTAGAGTACTCTTTCAAAGTGGAAAGGGTGCCAAATGAAGTATTGGGTTCAGACAAAGACTATGTATAAAGAATGTGTGTAGCGTGAAGGCCAAAAGAGGAGCGGGTGACACACAGGTGAATATGTGGTGGGGAGAAGCCAGAATCCCACTAAAAGGAGGGCAGGATGATTGATAGGGAGCCCATGGCAGATGAGGGGAGAGAAGTTGGACGTGTGGTAGAAGCTGGACAGAGGCAATGAAGCCAGCTCATACGAGGATGGTGGACACTGCATGGGCTCTGAATTTCATGTAGGTGATACAGTTACCGCACAAGATGTCAGGGAATGACACCATGAAACTTAAACCAGGTTTTCTTATCACCTCAGTGGCTATTGCCATGATAGCTCATTCTTCCTGTGCTTCTTTAGTTGAACTCTTGTTTTCTTATCTTCTTCATCTACTTCATTCTTAAATATACCATTTGCCTTATCTGCACAAAATATATGAATGTTTTACCTGTTGGTTGCCATAACTGGTGACTCTTGTAGTTAAAAAAAATCCCTTTCAAGAGAAAATAATATAATTATGGTCAGGAAATTCATGTAAAGTTTTAAGGAACTTGTCTGTCATTCCGTAAGAACCTCTTTAATATGAAATTTTGCTGAGATTTGACATAATTTCTCCACTATATTAAATACATGTTTGAATGATGCCATCAATGAAAACATAATGAGCTGGCCAAAGAAAGAAATATATATGGGCTGATGCCCTTGACTATCAACTTTTCCCCTTGCCTCTAGCCTTAGCAGCCTTCATCTAGATGTGGAACAAGTACTGTGCCTTTGAAGATAACCTATTCCTTTCAGAGTAGAGCTTGCATGAGATTTAAAGTAGAAAAATGTATTCACTTTGAAGTTTGCTTTAAAACACACTACATTTCTATCTTGCGAATTAGCATTCCAAAGTTTTATTGAGGCAGTTAGGACACACTGAATGGATTATCCATATATATTTTGTTTTCCCAGATAGGCTCCATATAGCAAATAGTAATTTGAGAAAATAGTTGCAAATCACCTGAAACTAAAAACCCATTATTAAATTTGATCTTTGGGAAACTTTATCCTTTCAAAGAAAGAAAGTATCTTATGCACATTTAAAAATTTAAGTGTTGAGTGTAATTTAATAATAGTTAAACATTAATCACTACAGACATGTTTTTAAGCTTATACAATTGTTCCTTAATGGGATGGTGATGATAAATTTGTGACCACTTTCAACTTGGCTAAAGATTTTTATTATATTTCTCAAGATCCACATATAGTCAGGAAAATTCCACCAGATTTGTCAATGAGCCAACTTAGTATGACGGCAAGGAGACTCCCACTTTTACAAGATTGGTCTACAAGACTTCGGCTTCCTTTTTCGCCTAAAATATGATAAATTTGGGGCCCGGCAGGATGGCTCAGTGGTCTACAGTCCCTGCAGGCAGCTGCAGGGACTGCGGGTTCCATCCCCGGCACCACATGCTGCGCCAGCCCTGCCCTCAGGGCAGGCTGAGCTGGCCATAAAAATAAATAAATAAACAAAAGTTCTGAAACAAGAAAAACATAAATAAAATTTAAAAAATACGATAAATGTAATCTAGACATAATTAATAAATAGCACCATGATGATATTCATGTTTCTTTTACTTCAAAGAGCAGAAGTCTCAGGCTTTTGTATTTAAAGGACAAGTTAAATTTTTGGGGGCTGGGGAGATAGTTCCATGGCATAAGTACCTGCCTGGCAAGTGCAAGGTCATGAGTTCAAACCCTGGTCCTGGAAAAAAAAAAAAAAAAAAAAATCAAAGAAAAATAAATAAATAAATTTTTGTGAGGCAATATATTATATCCAAAATGTAACTTTAATTTTCTCGAAGTTATAATTTTTGATAACTCCCTATTATGCTTGTAAATAATAATAACTTTAAGAGTTCACATGATATATGTGTGGCAAAATATTTGGACGCTGTAAACTCTTCTGACTGCAGTATTTTAAGAATTAAGTTCCAGCAATTAATTCTATTAAAGCCTGCCTATTCAGAGTTTTCAATCTGGTTACACTGAATTTTCTTTAGGACAGTTGAATTATCAGTTCTTTTGTCTCTTTTCTGAATGTTATTTTTGCTTCATTTTAACCATTTAGAACCATAGCTTTCCTTTCTTGTGTAGCATAGAAGACAAACTTAACCAATAACTTAAAAAAAATAATATGTATGTTGTCTTCAAGAGACTTCTTGCTATCACATAATAAGGAAGGTGACTTTTGCTCAGGGTAAGCACTTTACCCTTTGACCAGACCTCTTCCACCTGAGATATTCTCCAAAGGAACAGTCAGCTAACATTTACTGCCCCTCTTAATTCAGTTTTAAAAAGGGTTGGGACAGAGTACTTGACATGCACTGATTAAAAGTGATAAGGTTTTCAGCTAGGATTTCAGAGAATTCCATCTGTTGTTGTCTAGCTCAAAATGAAACATCATTGCCAAAATTCATGGGAGAGGAAAAGTGTTCAACTCAAGGCATTCAGGAAGCAGAGCAGGGAAAAAGCCTGAAAGAAAAGGACCAGAGCATAGGTATAGTTCTCAGGGTCATCCGTTCTTGGACCACCCACAGGCACAGCCAAAAGGACACTGTACTGTCTTCCTTTCCTTCCTTCCTTCCTTCCTTCCTTCCTTCCTTCCTTCCTTCCTTCCTTTTCTTCTTCTTCTTCTTCTTCTTCTTCTTCTTCTTC